>CM074726.1:162167943-162390443 GCA_037306005.1 Rhinophrynus dorsalis | reverse complement strand
ACTGCCTTGCCTGGTGTTTCCCTCGATTAAGTGCTGTGCCTCGTTATCTGTGCAGAGCTGTGTGTGAGTCTGTGTACCTTCCTCTCCGTGCAGAGCCTTGCAGTAGCGCTGAAGCCTCGAGTAAACGTGCCTTTTAACTCTTGCAGTGCTGCCTCGATTTCACTCTCTCTATCTCCAGTACGAGCCTCGTTACCCGTGATACTGCTGCTGAGTTGGCCGCTCTCCGTCGGCAACTCTAGTCCACCATTGCAGAGTGTTCACATTGTTTGGGTCGTTTGGGCGCCTAAGGCTCTCCAGTATTGGTTACCGGCGATATCCGTAACACAGAGTGTTGGCAGTAAGGCTTCAGTGTTGGCTTATCCGGTACTACGCCCGAGGGGGCTAGTGGCTCTTGCATTCATATTCCAGCATTCGATTAAGCTTGAGGAGGCTGTTAGCTCTTGCATTGCCGGCCGGTTCCCGTTACGCCCGTGGGGGCTATTTGCACTTGCACAAACCAAAGCAGTTCCTGTAACTACGCCCGTGGGGGCTAAGTTGATTCCTATTCTGCTTAATATCCAAACACCTTGACAAGGCAGCTCGATCTTCAGTACTTGATGAACTTTGTCTATCCAGAACAGCCTTCTAACATCCAGGGCGTGTCAAACCTCCACATCTGAGACGGACTGTTATCTAGACATTAACCCCTTGGGGGTTCATATCATCCTAGTGCATACTGTCCTGCATGTATGTCTATTGTGCTATTACTATTGTAATATCTCAGTTTACTTGATCTCTGTATTACCTACCGCCTCTAGAGGGCGAACTTGTGCATTATTCACTTTAAATAAAGTGTGTTTTATTTTCACTTACTGGTCTGAAAGTCCTAAAAACCGTTACAATCAGACAGTTAACACCCCACCATAAATTAAAGCGGAACTTTCAGATAATAGCAAGTCGCCATGCATTCATTAAATGCATGGTGACTAGCTTGAAAATAGCTGTCTTACCATAAAAAATACATGTGTCTAAAGGAATCCGTTCCGTTTGGAGACCGCAACTGAGGCTAGAGTGCAGACATCTTGTCTGTGCACATGCACTGTCAGTCCCGGTCTCCATAGAGTAGACTGCTTTGCACTATATGGTCACCGGAAGGGACTGATGACGCAGGTGCACAGACCGCACTAACCTGCCTGTCAGTCCCGTAACGGGATGGATTCCTTTAGACACATGTATTTTTTCACGGTAAGACATCTATTTTCAAGCTAGTCACAATGCATTTAATGAATGCATGGTGACTGGCTATTATCTGAAAGTCCTGCTTTAATTGTCAATGTTCTGCAAATCCTCTTAAGGGGGGAGTAGTAAAAAGAAACTTTTCCAGACTTCAAAAAACCTAGAAGAAAATGAAATTAGTTGGAAGGAAGTGGATGCTGCTGCACATGATCTAATTATTGATGATGATGTCAGTTTACAAACACTCCACACTCATCTCATTCTGATACGTATGAAAAAGAGAGTGAAAGTGATGATGATATGATCAAAAAATTAGTTGAAAGGAAAATTAGTTGAAAAGATAAGGCTCATCTTTCAAAAGCTGCAGAAAGAATTCCCCACAAGCCCTAAGAAGGGGAATCATGTCAGGGCTGTGGGGGGGTCAAAGAAAGCTTGTAAGGGGTATCGGCCCCTTTAATGTTTAAGAAGGGGTGGGGTATGGGAACCAATATAAGGGGGACACTTGGAGCATCACTTCCTTTTCAGAAGTGAATACCAAAAGTATCGGATCGGCTTACTTGTGCTGTCTTCCATGGCGTCATCTGCTTTTCTGTTGGCTGAAGTCCGGCGGTGGTGATTGGCTGCGGTAGCAGCTTTCTTGGAGGATGGATTCTACTGGCGTGTCTTCGGCAGGGGTGGCCGCCTGGCTTACGGGGAGCATCCGGACGCAGCCACCTGAACGACTGAGCCTTGGGACGGACAGTGGAACATCCCTCAGCCTAGCCCAGCCGGCTTTTGGAAGCAGCGGGTCCCCTTTTCTGGCTCTAGTTTCCTGATGCAGGTGTCTGTTGCAGCTCTGCAGCCCTCCAGATGGACTGGGGTTCTGGCCGCGCTTTGGCGCGTGGGCGGTGCCGTTCCCTGTCAGTTGAGTCTGCTGGTTGGCAGGTGCCCGATTGTTTTCCTTTCCTCCTTTCTGTCTCCCTGGGTCCGGTCGCCTCTTTTCTGTTCTCCTATTTTGCCTGCCTCAGCTTCTGGTGGCTCTGTTCGGCTGCTTTTGTCTTCCTTGTTTGTTTGCTGGTTTCCCTGTTCTCTCTCTTGTTCTGCTGCCCCTCCCACTCACTTTCCTTTTGCCCCTGTTCCTGGCTGCTCTGTCTGCTCTCTTATTTCTCCTTCCCCCCCCCCCCTGTTTTTTCCTTCTTGGTAGGTCCTGTGGGCTTTCTTCTCTTAATGTTTGGGTCTGTTTGTCCTGCTGAGGGTGATACTCTGGGACCCTGTCCTGGTGATGTGTGGTTGCAGGGCTCTACCTGCTGTGTTGAGTATAAAAAAAAAAAAAAAAAAAGGTCAAAACAAATGACTGACGAACTATGTATCTATCTGTGTATGTGTATATATCTGGAAACTATATATATATATGTGTGTGTATATGTAGATGACAAAATGTTTATTTGTGTGTGTTTATATTCTAGGTAAAAATATGTGTGTGTTGATATATGAGAACATGCATATGTGTGTGTGTATATATATGAGAACATATGTGTGTGTGTGTATGTATATGAGAACATGTATGTATATGAGTGTGTGTATATATATGTGAACATATGTATGTGTGTGTGTGTGTATGTATATGTGCACATATGTATATGTGTGTGTGTATTTATATGTGTACATGTATATATGTGTGTGTGTGTGTATGTATATGTGAACATGTATATGTGAACATGTATATGTGTGTGTGTATGTCTATGTGAACATATATATATTTGTGTGCGTATATATGAGACAATATGTGGGTGTGTATATTTATATGACTAAATATGTATGTGTGTGTACATATGGTACGAAATATTTGGTGTGTGTATATATATGTGTATATGTGTGTATATATATGTATGTATGACCAATATGTGTATGTGTGTGTATATATATATATATATATGGAACAATATATATGTGTTTGTGTATATCTCATGAAATTAGAAGGCATAATAACGGCAAACGGGCATTGATGGTGACGGTGGCCTGCACGGGCCTGGCTATAAAAAAAAAAAAAAAAAAAAATTCAATAAAGGCATAAATACTTATTTTAAAAATAAAATACTATTTAGACAGGGTGTGGGGGCCTTGGGTGCCCCTGGTGGGTTTTTTGTTTTTCTTTTTCCTTTGTCCTAGGTGCTGTTTCCTGTTCGGTAGACTGTACTGGCGAGTGGGGTTTTTTGGAGCCCCTGGTTTTGGTTCCCCTTTTTCTTTTCCAGGGTTTACCTGTGTGTCGGATTTCTTCTGTTGGAGCTGATTCTGGTGTGGCATGGATGGGTGCCTCTGCTGAGCTGGCTGCTACGCAGTCTGTACCTCCCATTGTGTGGTGGCAGGTACGGGATTGCCTGGGGCAGTGATTCTCTACCTGGGGTGCCATGGCACCTTGTGTTGGTTTCCCTTTTCTTTTCAGGGTTCACCTGGGTAGCGGAGTGCTTCAGCTGGTGAGGAGCCTGGTGTGGCACTGATGGGTGCCTCTGCGGAGATGGAAGTTACGCAGTCCGTGCCTCCCGTTGCGATAACAGGTACGGGATTGCCTGGGGCCGTGATTCTCTGCCAGGGTGCATGGCACTGTGGTGTGCCGTGGGGATCAGCTTGGGGTGCCCCATGTTCTCTATGTCGATGTTGACACACTATGTGTATATTTAATTGTGTTTATGTTGTGCGCAACATGTTTAGTTTGTTTTTCTGGTTGTGCAATGTAATAATACTGTATAATTATGTATTATACCCTTCAGTATGCGTTTGTTATATTACATTAACAGTTTGGCTGCAGTCCCTGGTGTTGGGGGTCTGGGTTAGTCTAGGTTTGGCATGTTGGGAGCTCTCGGGGACCAGGGAGCGCAGGGGTGATCCCCCCCTCTTGCTCCTGGTGGTGGTGGGGGGTGTTTCTGGGGCTGGTCTTGTTTCTACTGGGGCGCCCGTTGCAGGGGCTGGTGTAGTTATTCCTTCGGCTGCTTCCCAGTTATTGGGGTTAGGGGCTGCGGCTGGGTGTTCACTCTTTTGGGGGGGTTCCCATGGCGGCCGTTGGACTGCCTATTTTTGCTGGGCCAGTCCTTTGGGGCTACATTTGAGGGTTGAGGTTCGGGAGAAGTTTTGAAGGTTGTCATGGTTTGGCTGATTTCGTCACACGCTATGCTGTTGATTACTGCTGCCTTTCCTTCCCTGGTGGGCTGAGTCGGCTGAGGTTGACCAGACTGCCTTGATCTCTCTGTTGACATGGTTGCGCACCTGCTCGTTTCTCAGCCAATCCCTTCCAGGCTGTTTCACACAGCTGGCTCCCTTCCTCCTTGCCCTTATGTTTGCTTCGGTGCGAGGGCATTTTCCTGCGTCTGATTATCTGTGCATGACCTGCCTTCCTCTGACGTCCCTTCTGACTCCTGGCTTATTCTTGCTGTTGCTGATCTCTGTATTCCTGATCCTGGCTTGTCTGCGTACCTGCATAGGTTCCTGACCCCGGCTTGTCTTTTGGTCTATGCTCCTGGATTGCGGTTTTGCTTTGGTTGTTTCACTAAGGGGTTTTTTGCACTTTACATTTGTCTGGTTCCTGGCCTTCCAGAGGAGCAAATTTGTGGATATTTATTCTCGGCTTTCCTTGGAAGAGGCTCCTCCGGACCGGGATATTCAGACTGCTGCTGGGACGAAGGCGGTGAAGATGTGGTGGTATTGGAGGATACCCAAAGTTTTTCAGGGATTGCTTTTGGGCGTTTTTTCAGTTCTTGCTAGCGTGTTAGGTGGGCGTTTTCTGCGGCGTGCTCCTCCTTGTTCTGTTACTAGGCCATGATTTGGCACGCCTGCTGGATTTCTGGGGCTCGAATAGGGTGTTGGATTTGTGTACAGTGGCGGCGTGTTCTTTGCGGTTCGGGTCCTTGTTTGGGCTGGATTGGGTTGGCCTCTTTGGCCTGTGACGTGGGGTCTTCCGGTTTGATGAGGGACCTGGTTTTTCCTGGAAGTCTTTCCAATTGTCATCGCTTTTACTTTGTGGGTTGTCAGGATGCAGAATGGTAAGGTTGTTTTTTGTACTCTGACGCTATGGGGGTGGTGCTGGCGGTTCATAAATTGTTTTCCTCTTCTGTCCCTGTTCTGTCTGCTTTGTTGTTCAGTGCCATCTGTCTGAGTCCTGATATATCTTTTTGGGAGCGGTGTGTGCCTGGGTTCTGTATGTGGCTGCTGATGCACTTTCTCGATTCCTGGTCGTGGAGTTTGGTAGGCATGTCTGGGGCCGACGGCTGTGGGGTAGGCCTTGCCCTGACCACTGGTGGGATCTTGGTGGTCTACAGTTGTATCCGGGGGAGGTATTCATTGGCTCTAGCCTCTTTGGCAAGGTGTGCGGTTGCTTGGGATGAGTGGATCAGTTGGAGGCTGTGGTGGGGGATGCTGTGAGGATTGATGGGGTGTTGTGGTTGGTACTGGAATTGGTTTGGGGGCCGGGTGTCTGGGTTGGCTTTTGGGTTGTTGCGGGGGGACAGATTGTTCATAGGAATTTGGGGTGCGCAAGTCTTTGCGGTCTTGACTGGTGGTGGTGCAGTCTGATACTCGGCGCCTGGTTTCGTTCTCACTCTTGCAACAGTTATCTTCCAGGTGTTTGCTCGGCTCATTATGGTCAGTGTTTGGGGCGGCTTTTTGTTTTGCTTTTTTGTGGCTCTGCGTCTGGGGGAGTTGTTTAGTTCTTTTCAATTCAGTCCCGGTGTGTGTTTCTGGATGTTGTGCGTTTGCTTCTGGTTCTCTCTCGTTTCGTATCCGCCGCTTCGAGAGGGATGTCTATGGTTCTGGGGTTTGGGTGACTGTTTTCGGTGGCGGGTTTGGATATCATTGGGGCTGCTATGAAGGCGGATATGACTGGTTTGGGTACTGAGTCTGTTTGCTGTATCGGTCGGTGGGAGTCCGCACGGCTTTCTCTTATGTTAGGCCGGACAGGATGGTTGGGTGTTGAGTTGTAGTTTCTGTTGCTATACTGTGTTTTTTGTTTTCTGTTCAGGTCATGGCCTTGTTGCTGCTGGATTGTTGGCCACTTTCGTTATTTGGGTGTGATGGAGAGCGGCGGATTGTGGTAGTGGGTGCTGCTGTCTTTCGACCCTTTGTTTTTTCGTTGGTGTCCTGGTTTGTCTATCTGGGTCCGCAGTGGTCTCACTTTCTTCCTGAGGTTGGTTGGTACGTTTAGTGGTCCCCCTTGGGTTCTTGTGGTGCACTTGTGGGGGTAATGACCTTGGCTCTGGCCCAGCTTGGCTTTTGGTGCGGCCATTCATGGGAAATTTTTCTGTTCTCCTTTGCCATTTCCCTAGGCTGGTGTTCCGTGGCCAGTGATTATTCCACGCCAGCGCTGGGTTGGTGACAGGGATCGCAGGGCATTGAAAGTACCGGATTTGTCTGACTCGACGCGTGTTGAGTGTGTCATTCACAATTGGGGGTTGTCTGTGCAACATTCTGTTTTTGTGGATTCGTCTTTTCCTTGTTTAGGTCAGATGGGGTGGCTCACTGTGAGGTTGGGCTACATTTTCTTTTTTCTTTTCGTTTCACTTTGGACATTTTGGGAGGGGTTTGGAGCAGGCCATAGGTTTCTATGGGGGGAAGGGCCTGGCTGCGTAGGATGTACGCATCAGGCCCTGTGGCGCTTTTGGCCCTTGCCAATAGGAAAAATGGTACATCATGTTTGGAATGCATTGTTAACAGGTGGATGTCAGGCCAGCGGCCTTGGGCATTAAGCACCCGGACCACGGTCGCGGGTTGTGGTCACCGCCCCTCATTGAGCTGCACAGACCAGCTAATGGGGTGTGGTGGAATGGAGGAAAAGATGGGTTGAGCCTTTTGGGGCTCAGTAGGGTGGGCATAAGTTTATGCCTAGCATTTGGCAAGGGCTTAAAGTTGTGGTGGTTATTAAATTTTAAGTTAATAAAGCTGTGGCCTGGTTTTACATCCAAACAAGTTGTGTGTGTCTTTATTTGATCTATACCACATGCCCTAGACATGCTTCTTTATCAAATCTGACCGATCAACTGTAAAGTATCACTCTAGACAAGTAAACATGCCTAAAATATACAATCGCACTACAATGTCCCTGCTTCAAGTTCCAACTCCCACCCAGTCACACACCTTTGTTAAAGGGATAGTAATACTTGATTTTATCTTTATTTTATTTTGTAGGCATTAAAAAAACATGAAGAACGATATAATTCTTATCTCTCAAACCTTTATGGTCTGAGAGATATTCACAAGCAAAGTTTCCCCTCCTGCCCCTTTTACCTAGTGTAAGCCATCTCTTCTCAGATGTGGAATTCAGTCCATAGACCAGACAGGTAACAGAAGGGGACAATCTTCTTCCTATGAGAACAATGAAAGCCCTGCCCCCTTTGACAAGTTTTTCAGGTTTTTCCCTTATCTTATCTTAATTGAAGATTGTCCCTCTCTGCAGTCTACCTGGGCACCTCCCTTCTGCTGTGGCTGAGCAGTGTTACATCAGTAAAAAGGGCGGGAGGGGGATACTTTATCATTCAATTACTCTTGAACTACAACTCTGACAGAATTGAAATAACACTATCCAAGGTCCAAATACTATGATGATTTATTAGAGCTGCTTTTATTATGAAACATTACTATCCCTTTAATTATGCAACTATACAGGTTATCAGCATCAACAACCCTAGCTACGATTTGTGCTTTTGCTACAGTTCAAAGTGCATCACCAAGGACATCACTGACACCTACCGCTAGTACTATTGCAACAATGAAACCTTCTAGTAGTAGTAGACCCTCTGGAATGCCTCAGTCTATGAATTCTACAGTATGGCGATACTTCAGTCATGATCCAAGAACAAAACATGTTGCTATCTGTTGTCTCTGTAAAAAAGCATGTGAGAAGGTGAAAGAAGGCTTACGTCTAGGCACTTCTTCATTGAGGTGTGCAACAACTAGTTTCAGTAGAAGCACTTCTAAAAGTTCATTGGGCCCAGGGGCACTTAATAGCAGTTTTGTAGACTGAAGTTGTGTGAGGTTGCCAACCCCAAGGTTGGAGAGTACAGACCAGTTGAGCCAGACTATGCTTAGTATGACTGGACAGGGTATGTAGAAAAGGTCACAAGTGGAGTTCTAATGTGAATTGCCAGGCAGTGACCATTTCTACAGACCCTGCACAGTCACCCCGCGTGTAATCCGGCTCAAATGGTCTGTGCAATCTAACCTTGCAATTACATCTTTACTCTGCTTAGGCCACAGCAAGGCTGTCAACCTGTTCTATCTCTGCACTCTAGCACTGAGTCTTAGCATCTTGTAGCTCACAGCAGCATTCAAATTAAAGAGTAGGTCATCACAGCCAGGCATCATGACATATTTTGAGCAAGCACCTTTTCAAGGAAGAGGTGGCTCTAAAAATGAGACCAGATGATTACAAAAGCTGGACTGAACACTGGATCTGGCCACAGGCAGGGCAACAGGTAATGTCTGTACTGGACTATGACAACAGATAATAGATTATAGAGTAAAATATATCTAAAATGGATAAAACATACAAGACATAGAAGCATACATCATATGTATTAACAGCAGCAAGGAGGAAGAGGAGAAGTAGAAGGAATTTGCTCAGTTGCCACCATCCTATATAATAATTCGCTAATGTATGTTTGTCAGAAGATGTCATGCTCAGTACAGACGGCTGTGTGCGGTGCAGTCATGCACAGTACAGACTGGCTGCACCGTGGCTGATAACGGAGCTGGGCGCTCCAAATTCAGGCCGTAGTCTGGTCTGAATTTGGTGCGCCCCGCTATCAGCCACGGAGCGGCCAGTCTGTACTATGCATGACTGCACCACGGCCATTGCTGCCTGTGGCCCGTGGACACGAGCTGTTCACCTAGTCTATAATATTTAGGATCAATGATATGAAGAATTAAAAATGTGAAGGTATATTTGAATCACACATAAGCATCCATGAATGTATATTCATATCAAGCATCTAGCATCCCTTCCTATTTATCATCATGATATATTCGCCCCCACCATCCAAAATGCTAAATTCAACATTTTTTTTAATTATATTTTTTTGAAACAAAAAAAAAGGTTTTGAATTTAAGAGTAAGAAAATCCTTGAAAAATTGTTAGAAGGCTTGCAACAATGCAAGCTTTGAAAATAATTATTTCAGGTTTGCATCATAGCAAGCCTTGAAAAAGTAATTTTCAGACTTTCAGAAATATAAAACCTTGAAACAAATTATTTTCATCCCTACAGTCAGGTGGTAAGCCACCCCAAGGAACCTTATATGCCATCTACTATTAACATTACTGTATTTGTTAATTTATTTCCTGTTGATGCTGAAAATCAGAAGTACCAAGATTAAGCTCCTGTATCCACCATGCCCTTGGGTAGTAGTATGGTGGTAGAAGTGGGATCACCATCAACCTCATAGACTGTGGTGGTGGAACCAGCACCAGATGGGACATGGCACAGGTGGTGGTGATGATTTCTACTAGTCCTAGTGCAGCAGCATAATAGGCCACCATCACCTCAGGTAGGGAGAAGTTGTCCACTCACCATAATCCTTGTCCTCCTCCTCTAAATTTATGGACGCTAGTATATTTGTTCTTGAGAGACCGTGCAGTTCTCAACAACTGCAAGATGCCCTTTATGGAAACTTTGTGAAGAGGGGGGAAGGACCTGAAATGTGTGCTCTTATTAAGCACATCCAATATAACCACCACCTTGAAGCTTATGTTGACAGTGTTAAAGGTGCAGTAAACTTTTTTTATGAAAAAATATATATTGTAGGGATTTTCCTATTGAGTAAAATAAGGGTACTCCCACTGCTGAGAGATTTATATTTCCAGAGTTATTACGGTTTAAACCCATGTTTTTGTACGTTAGCAGTGCCCTCTAGTGGTCAAATTCTAATTAGTTTTCCTGTTAGATTCTAATGGAGAGGAAAGTCATAAAAGTCAGAGATAAACAGTTCTCCATAGAATGTGATAGAAACTGCTTGTCACTTCCTGTCAGTTAGACCTATCAGGAAGTAATCACAGTAATTTCACTTCCTGATTATTTAAACTGCTATAAATTTTTAATAAAACATCTGACAGCGATGGGAGTGACCTTTTTTTTACTCAGCAGGAAATGCTCTATAAAATATGTGTTTTCATAAATAAAAGTTTACTGCTCCTTTAAACCACCCCCCAAGAAATCAGTTTCTAACAGTTATTGTGGCCCTTGTCCATTCCAGAAAGTTCAAATCACTGAATGGGGGCGAGGGTGGGCGATGGTCTCTTGCCATGGGTCATAATACTCAATAAAAAAATTGACCATCCCTGCTGTGAGCCTAGGGTATTCTGTAGGGTGAACAGTCAGCAGATTTCTCTGTATTCTACTGGTCTCAACAACATTGCCATGTGGCGATAGCACCAAACCAAGTGAACTATATGAAGACATATTACCAGATCCTCATATCTGCAGATTCATTCTTTTCTGGTAGTGCTGCTGGCAAAAGAGGCAGTGCTTAGGAGGACCTTAAGCATTTCAGAGAGACAGCAGGGATAGTATTGTTAATATTACACTCTCCCTCCCAACTGCCATTTACACCAGGAAGTACTGGCAAGTGTGCATAAACGAAGACATACATAAAGCTGAATATCTCATAAACTATACAATCAGAATAGATATTGTAGAAAAAGTGCTCCTGCGACCTAAAGCACCCACAGAGGACACTCCAAATAATACTAAAAAATAATATATATATATATATATATATATATATATATATATATATATATATATATAAAAAGAGACAGGATAGAAAATGATATCAATGAAATCAATAATTCATGGAAATGAGGTCCACAAATGAATAACCAGTCTGAAATGGTAATTAAAAGATAGACCCAATATACTGTTACCAGATAATGGATGAAATAAAGTGAAATAAAATGAGATGAAATGGAAAATGATATACCGTCTCAATGGAAATGAAATGATAATGGATGAGAAATGATTGAAGATGATATACAGTCTGAATGGAGATGAGATGATAAGTGTAAACATTTAATAAAAGTAAAAATATAAAAACAATAACGATTTTGCTCTCACAATTGCCCTTTTTGGGCATAGCTGACTTATTTCTTAAAGAAGCAGTAAACTTTTTTTATGAAAAAATATATATTGTAGGGATTTTCCTATTGAGTAAAATAAGGGTACTCCCACTGCTGTGAGATTTATATTTCCAGAGTTATTACGGTTTAAACCCATGTTTTTTTACATTAGCAGTGCCCTCTAGTGGTCAAATTCTAATTAGATTTCCTGTTAGATTCTAATGGAGAGGAAAGTCAGAAAAGTCAGTGACATACAGTTCTCCATAGAATGTGATAGAAACTGCTGAGCCACTTCCTGTCAGTTAGAACTATCAGGAAGTAAACACAGTAAATTCACTTCCTGATTATTTAAACTGCTATAAATTTTGAATAAAGCATCTGACAGCGATGGGAGTGACCTTGTTTTATTCAGCAGGAAATGCTCTGTAAAGTATGTTTTTTCATAAAACAAAGTTTACTGTTCCTTTAAGGACCAGAGTGTATCCAGAGAAGTTGGCAGGAAGAGAGAGAACCGTGTGACATGCATAAAGCCCAATTGTGAGTGCGAAATCGTTATTGTTTTTATATTTTTACTTTTATTAAACGTTTACATTTAGATTGGCTTTCTCTTTTTGTTTTTTGCGCTGTCTTGTGAGTTGTTATAGATCCAATCTCATAAACTATAGTTTTAAATAATGACTGGCTGACATAAATATAAGGGAGGAAGTAGATTTAATGGGTGTAAATGGAGTCCTTTCAATATCACCCAAGACATTATAAAGTGTCAGTTCCACTTTAAATCACTGGGCATTTTTACTTGCCAACTATGATGCAGGTGGTTTGTGTGTAAGGCCCTTTAAATGTTGCAATTTGCATCTAAAATTAACCCTCTGAGTTCCAGAGATGCGTTGAGTACCCCTCTGGCACTCAACTGGTTAAGCAATAACACGACTAATTTCTGTTGTATGTTTTTGGCTCTCAATAATGTGGAGTAAATATTTCTTTGAAGCATGCACGTCACACAAGAAAGAGCTAAACAAGATGCTTTGCAATGCACTGTAAACCCCTCTACTCCTTAAAGGGTTAACTAGGATTTCAGGTTACAGATTTCTCAGTCCATTCTATTGAAGAAAAGGCCATAATTTAGTGTTCTGCCATTTGTTGCTTAAAGTGTTAGTAATGTCCAAGTAAAATATTTTGCATTGTGTAGAGCTGAAAAAGTTGGCTTGAATGCAAAAAAACGTATCTCTCAAACCGCTATGGTTTGAGAGATATCTGCATTCAAACGTTGATGTTTCCTGCTGTCAGCAGGAGATGTGTGTCAGCTGACACAGAGGCTCTGCAGCAGAGCCGCAATTGCGTTATTTAAAATGAATGCCTTCATTGGAATGGTCTAAAAAGTGTGCTTGCATGTCTTCATTGGAATGGTCTAAAAAGTGGGCTTGCATGTCTTCATTGGAATGGTCTAAAAAATGTACTTGCAAGCACACTTTTAGACCATTCCAATAAAGACATTTGTTTTAAATAACGTGATTGCGGCTCTGCTGCAGAGCCTCCATGTTGGCCGACACGGATCTCCTGCTGACAGCTTTACAGCTGACAGCAGGAAACATCAAACTTTGAATACAGATATCTCTCAAACCATAGCGGTTTAAGAGATACATTTTTTTGCATTCAATTCAACCTTTTCAGCTCTACACAACGCAAAATATTTTTACTTGGACATTACTAACACATACCTCCCAATATTTCAAACAGCCAAAGAGGGACCTTGTGCTTTAGGTGGTGTTTCTAGGGGCGTGGCTGGTGGGTGGGGAATTTTTAGGTTACTTTGTCACCTATTGACACCTCTTTGTGTAAATGAATAAAGGATTTGGAACAAGACCAAAGTATTTTATTTACACAGGTTCAATTACAAACACATATACTGAAGACTATCTAAACATTTATGTGAATTTCATTGCTGTTGAGCAATGTGATAGACTAATATATACACCACTCACTCTGATGTCCTAAAAAAGAGGGACAACAGGGTAGAAAAGAGGGACAGGGCGATTTGGGTCTCAAAGAGGGACTGTCCCTCCTAAAGATGGACACTTGGGAGTTATGCTAACACTTTAATATAGTAACCATTTCACTGCAAGAGAGATGTTTATCTCATTGCACCCCAGTTTTGTTAATATACTTGTATATTCTAACACACACTAACTCTCGCAATTAATATGCATCTTTTCAAAGAAAAATAAGTTACCACATTTTAAACCAGGAAACTGACAGCTTCTATAAAAGCACAAGAGTCTAGACCAATGGCTAGGTTTCCTTGCTGTGCACCACCACCTAGTGGCAATCCATGGAAATCTCTGCAGTGGAGTTTTAGCTAGAGCAGTTGTTCCCAAACTTTTTATTTCACAAGACACACCTAAAACTCAATCTAGAATTCATGTGGCACCCCTGACCTACTTTATGTAATTTATAAAGGGTATAATGAAGGGTACAATACATAAATATAATGTTGTTGTTATTATTTATTATCCTATTTAGTAATTCACTAAATGTGCGTTTGTCAGAAGCCGTCATGCGCAGTAGAAACGTATGTGCGTGCTGCAGTCATGCACACTACAGACTGCCCGCGCCGCGGCTGATAATGGAGTGGGGCTTCGGTGCGTAGAGAGGGCTACAGTCTGAATTTGGAGAGCCCCGCAGAGAGGGCTATGGTCCTCATTCAGAGCGCCCCGCTCCCTATCAGCTGCAGCGCGGGCAGTCTCTACTGTGCATAACTGCACCGCGGCCGTTGCTGGGTGGCACTGTGGCCTGTGTACACGGGGTCTTCAACTAGTTTATTTATAAATACCTGCTGTTTCCTCAGAGCTGTCACAAACAAGATGACATACAATTAAACATTACATGTGATATATAACAGACATAAAAATAGGAGACAACAAGGTTGGAGGGCCGTACTCTTGTGAGCTTACAGTCTAGAAGGGGTGGTAGACACATAAGCTAAAGACACTGCCTAGAGGAAGGTGAACTATATTAAACTGGGAGGTGTCTATACCTTAGGGAACAGTAAGAGCTACAGAAGGCAAAGGACAGATACAGAAGTGTGTATAGCAGCGTTTACTGGCCTAGGTGGTAAGCTTGTCTGAACAGGTGGGTTTTCAGAGACTGTTTAACCCTCTGAGTGCCAGAGGGGTATACAACTCATTGGCACGCAAAGGGTTAAAGCCATGGAACACAGATGATTCTCACAGAGCAAGGTAGGGAATTCCACAGGATGGGTGCAGCACAGGAGACGCCCTGGAGAAGGGAACAGGAGGAAGGGATGATGGGAGAAAAGAGCCGAATGGAGAAGGAGGAGATTTAGGGAGGTGAAACATTATGGAGGTCTTTGTTGGTTTGCAACATAATTTTATTCTGGAGGCAAAAGGGAACCAGTGCAGGGATTAGCAGAGAGGGGCAGCTGATGACTAGTGGTGAGTAAAATGTGTGAGTCGGGCAGAGGTAATCAGAATGGAATGGAGCGGGGATGTTCAGGTGAGGAGAAGGCCATTTAGTAATGAGCTGCAGTAGTCCAGGTGGGATATTAAGAGAGAGAGAGTGGATGAGCATTTTGGTTGTATCTTGTGTTGACTCTCAGAGAAGTTTCCCAATTGGGAGTTTCAGGATTTCACAAGAGAATGTGTGTATGTGTGTGTATGTGTGTATGTGTGTGTGGGGGGGTAGAGTGGCCACATTTCCATTCTGCCATTCAGGAACACTGCAGAGATGAGAGCAGTAGAGTACGTGTCCTCGGCTCTAGTGCAGCTGTGTGGGAGGAGTCACTATACATCACAGGTCATCAGTGAGCAAACCTCTCTTTCTCAGGTGCACCATAGAGTTCTACACAATAGAGGGAGAAGTGACCATTAACTGCTGTGACAGAAAGTGATGCCTGTCGCAGGCTACAAGAAAGATAGTGATGCCTGTTGCAGGCTACATCACGCCCAAAGCTTAGACTACCATTACACTGCAACAAAATTGCACTGCAGCTCCTGTTTGATATCAGGATCAAGGCTCTCTTCCTCTCTAGTGTGTAGAGCTCTGTCTGGAAGCCATTTCCTTGTAGCCCAGCAGAGGCAGCACTTCCTGTCAGAGTAGGCAATGGGCAGTTCTAGTCATTAGAACTCTGTGCTCTGGAATCTAAATTCAGGGACTTTGTATTGTCCCTGAAGGAGGCTGCCAGGGACATGGGACACACATTTCAAATCAGGGACTGTCCCTGACAATCAGGGACACGTGGTCACCCTAGTGGGGGGGGGGGAGGAAAGACTGGTACGTAACCCCTTAAGGACCCATGACGGTCATGAACCATCATGGGTTGTTATACTGTTGCAGGGGAATAAGCCCCCCTACAACTTCTATGTGATTTATATATTTTTTTACCCATAACCCTATTGTATTCTGCATATAACTATTCTTACATGGCACACAAAAGGTTACTATATACATTTATTCTTCTAGCCATGGCAGAGAACGCTAGAACATTTTCTTACTTTATCTGGACAGACGTTTTGTCACATAACCGTCTGCCCTAACCGATAGTCACCACACATCTCCTATGGCTCTTAGAAAAGGAACAGATGGTTAGACATTTGTCCTTTTCACCCCTGGGCCTCTAGATAACAGAAAAATACCGTTAGCTACTTCTACCTAGGACTCTAGCAACAGGTCCAATAGCCAAGTGTTACATCCGTCCCCAAATATGTTTTTTCCGTGCACGCGCCAAATGCATGCGCCTAACCCCCTTGGCTCATGCTAAGAGAAAAGGTATATATATTGAGTGACAGGACCCCTATAGTCAGTAGCGGACAGATCAGGTCATCTGACACTCTCATTGACTGAGGCTGATTAGTATGTAAATTTTATATTATGGCAAGCAATATTTTGTAATTATCTCACTCTGCTAACTGCATTTTGTAATGTAATGTAACTTGTTTTATTGTGTTATTGCTAAGCTTTATCTGCTTGATATCATTTAGATAGCCAATAAACATTTGCATTATATTTATATATATATATATATATATATATATATATATATATATATATATATATATATATATACTCTGTAATCCTTTTTATTGTCCTTATATTACTTGTATAAGGCCAATCTACAGAAATAACTTTGAGATATGACGCACCCATATTTAGAATAGGGAATAATTATATTTCATAACATTCTCTGGGACAAGAGGAGAACCCACACTTAGCACTATCTTAGCACTATTTTCCCTCTGTCACAATACCCTTAAGGACCCATGACGGTCCTGGATCGTCATGGAATTCCAGGCTCCCCACGCGGCTGCACGTCGTTCGGGGAGTCCGGAATTGAATCGCACAAAAAACCAAAAAACAAACAAAAAAAAAAACGCTCCATGGTCCTTAAGGGACCGCAAAGTACATGTGTGGCCAGTCCTTAACCTAGAAGTGACAGCCGGACTTCCGGGACTTACCAGGTACATCCTCTGTCACTAAGTGACAGTTTTTGCAGGACGTACCTGGTAAGTCAATTGTCGGGATGGGGTTAAGGGGTTAATATAACTCCTAGAGCTTGTAAGTGTAACCTTTTAAGGACACTTAGCAGTGCATTGAATTTCTCTCTGGTTCTTACAGGGTTAACTGGCATAAATTCTGGGATTGCAGGAGGGCCCTACCACCTGTGCACACTCCTGCAGTCCCAATAGATTATACAAGAGCTTGTTGGCTGGGTAACTCTATCCCCCTCAGCTGATTGGTGGTGGAAAGTAAATAACGGGAGGTAGGTGAGCACGCAATTCAAGTAGAGTGTCCACAAAGGGAATAGAGGGGTTTCACTGTAGCATATTCCATCTACGCTGTGACTCTTGCTCTCCTTTCCTTAACTGAATGGGAGTAAGGATGTGGACACAGAGGATGACTCTTCCCAGATTACATGTAACACTTTGATTGCCAGAGAGGTGACCAACATATTGGCAAACAATACATTGGATGCACACCATTGGTATTCAAATAGTTAAGTGAGATCAGAGGTGGAGCACAGGGAATGCTGTAAACGTGCTCATTGTTCATGCTTACTTCATTGCTGTGACTGGTGTTTTCAACCAAGTAGTAAGAAATACAAATAGGTTTGGTGGCTGCCGAATGTGAGAGGGAACACGAAGCACCCAACTCCATGTTGTACATAATGCTGTTTGTTCACAGTGTACGAGCCTTGACATTGGCTTGGTGGTACATATACTGTGCTTCCATGATCCCCTCTTGACTATAAGATGGGTACAAGCACCATGACCTAACAGTTACACCTCACTGGTTAAAATTTCAGACCAAACTATCAGTATTCTATCAAACATGGCATTAATTCTATCAACATCAGGTTTGATTGTGTTAATCAAATTAATAGTTTTAGACCAACGTGTCATTGTCCCCACAATGCAAAACTAACACCAAGGCACCCTGAACTTTATCCTTAAGGGCTGCTACCATGGGAAACAGGTTGCTGCATCGTAGCCCAATAAGCCACAGCCAACACACTGGAATAAACTGTAAACCTAATATTTCAATTATATAGGGCTAATTCAGGCCCTGCTAGCAGACCTATGAAAGTAGAAGTGTCCAAGAATCCACACAGCTGATGGAAGAGGATTATGACCAGCCTCCCGACCCACTCATTTGAAAATCTCTGCAAGGATGTTGTGATGGATACCTGTACTCAGACTGAGTAGCCCCACCAAAACTGTGCTTCCTTAACCCAGGACACTCAGGTTCTCCTGTTTACAAAACAGTAACCAGGATCATAGCTCCAGTCACACAGTCACTTAGGTAAGACTCAGTGTAGGGTGACCACACTCTGGATACAGCAAGCTTTACCCCACGCATCAGACAACACCAGTGTCTTGGGGTTAGAATCAGAAATGACTTTATTTGAAGACATCATGGACATTTCATACAGTTCTTGGGGACAAAATACACAATGTGAATACACATATTATGAGATGAACCAATGGGTAGGTGGTGACATGATACAATGGGGGCCAGACATGAGTGAATTAACTATACAATGGGGATGGGTGAAGGGCAGACAATATACACCTACTGTGTGATGAACCTGTGGGTGGGGGAACACAGGAGATGTGTTATACATAACTGGAGGACAATAGTACATTGGGAATACACATCTACAAAGGGTCAGTGGGTGGGGGGGGGGAACACAATAGTGTAGAAACATGGAGTACAATGAATTCAATGGGAGTCTCCACGGGCAGGGGGTCAAAGGACTGTAAACAGTAAACACAATTACATCACACATAATTACATAACTGAATGATAATCATCAGTCCTGAGCATAATTCTCTCTACAAATACACTGCCCTGTTCCTATGCCAGTTTGTAGGGTGGGGCCTGTGTCCCAGGCCCCTCTAGGAGCCAAGGGCCCGGTGGTTTCCGTGACAGACGTCACTCTCCACCACAGTACACACACCTCCTCACCATTACACCCTCCCATTCGCCTCCCATTCTTCTCTGCCTCCTGCAACGTATTGCTCTGGCACTCAAGGGGTTAACCTTCTGCACTGTTCACCCTCACTGCTCTGTGCCTCCCTCATCCTGGCCTCCATCCTCTATGCAACGACTTTCAGGTGACTGAGCCATTGGCTGCATATTCTTGGCTGTCGGAGGGGAATGCAATGCATTGCCCAGCAATGTGTTGAATATCCCTCTGGCACTCAAGGGGTTAAAAATGGCCAAAATATTGCAATGGTTTTCTACACAATATGCATGTGTACTTGAACAAACAATTCTCACTTATGCGCGCCGCTGATTAAATCTCCCTCAGAAGACAAGCAGTGATGGTAACAAGTCCAACAACAGCTGCCCAATCACATATCCACCCGGCCCTGTCCTACACTAGCAAATATCACCTGATTTTCACTCTCCCTTTCCAAATCCAGCCTCACTTTGCTTTTACTTTGTTCCTTATTCCAGCCTGTTGTTGGTAACATTACAGCTCTCCACTTTCACTCCTTAGCTGCATGGAAATCCTGGTATAAAGATTCCCAGGAGTCTTCCATTCCTCCTCCTGGGTGGGTTCTGGCTGTGGCTGCTAATCTGGGATCCATGTTTTCCCTGCTCTCCTGTCCATAAACACTGGGCATTTCAGTCGCAGGACACAGCAGCCCATGTACTAACTACTGCTGAGTAGGATACATAGAATGGCCATACCTGGGAACTTCCAGCTGAGGGCTACCCGGAGGGCAGTCCTCTGTTCAGCAGGGGGTAATCGCGTCAAAAAAGGGGCGGGGCTTGATGTGAGCGGGGGGGTGCTTAACCCTTTGAGTTTCAGAGTGGTACGGAATGCATTGTAAAGCAATGCGTTCCATACCACTCTGGCACTCAAAGGGTTAAAAATGTCACACAGAAGGCTGGGGACGGAGGAACAGCGGGAGAAAGAGTGTAAGTGGGTAGAGTTTCAATAGAAACTCCCCACATCCGGAGGAATCAGCCTCTGCCCCGGAGACTCGGTAAATCTCTGTCAGAACCGGAGTCTCCGGGGCAAATACGGAGAGTTCCCAGGTATGAGAATGGCATCTTCCCTGCCAGAGGCGTTCCTGCAAAGAATTTCACACAAGGCGGCTGGTTAGCCAATTAACCCTTTCACTACCAAATCTGTCACCTTTGCATAGCTAATTTGAAATGTATAAAACTTCCCTTCCCATGCCTCTATAGTGAAAACTGTAAGTCATTTAAGTCAGTATGCATTACATGTGAGACGCTGGTGTGAAGGGAGGAGGACCCCCTTTTCAATACATAGCATCATATTAACCCCTCTGCGTATGTAAACAAGTCACTGTAACATTTAGTGACCTACAATATCGGGTGATTAGTCTTTCACTCTCCAGGTGTTAGGGAGCAAAAACTTGTGTACAGTGGATTACAGTCTGACATACTTTGTAAACAACCTAATTTCATTTTTATTTCCTACCATTCCTTTAATCATCCAAAGGGTTAAAATGTATGCTTTCATTACTATTATCTCTGTGTTTTATACGATCTTGCAGGGCTGCACTTACATGCACTTACACTTACAACACATTATATGACTTCTACTTTCATTAAAGGGATAATAATGTTTCATAATAAAAGCAGCTCTAATTAATCATCATAGTATTTGGACTTTGGAGAGTGTTATTTCAATTCTGTCAGAGTTATAGTTCAAGAGTAATTCAATGACAAAGTATCCCCCTCCCACCCCTTTTATTGATGTAACACTGTTCAGCCAGATCAGAAGGGAGGTGCCCAGGTAGACTGCAGAGAGGGACAATCTTCAATTAAGATAAGGGAAAAAGCTGAAATGCTTGTCAAGGGGGGCAGAGCTTTCATTGTTCTCATAGGAAGAAGATTGTCCCCTGCTGTTATCTGTCTGGTCTATGGACTGCATTCCACATCTGAGAAGAGATGGCTTACACTAGGTAAAAGGGGCGGGAAGGGAAACTTTGCTTGTGAATATCTCTTAAACCATAAAGGTTTGTGAGATAAGACTTATATCGTTCTTCATGTTTTTTTAATGCCTACAAATTAAAATAAGGATAAAACGAAGTATTACTATCCCTTTAAATACACACGCACACCAAGGCTGCTCAACTCAACAAACGTGGTACAGTCTTGGGGTAAAGCAACACCATTATAAGGGACAGATTGATTTAAAAGGTAATTTAAACCTCTGAATACAAAACTATTCACTGGAGATCATTCTACCATTAAATAATTTAATGGTCAAATTAAATCAATGGGTTATTTGTTGCCTCTTTCTTACTGTAATACAGCTGCCTCGCTGTGGCCTCATGATGTTGGAGAAGTGTCTAGCATGCAAGGAGTTAGAAGAACCATTTACACCAATGAACCATTTGAGTGCCACAGGGGTAAGAATGCATTGTGTACCCCTGTCACACTCACAGGGTTAATCATTGTGTAAAATAATGGTTACTGAAATGGGAAGTCATCCACTGTAGTAACTTTACATAGTTTAAGGTGACATGACTACATTAAGGCATTGGGTGTCAGAGGAGAACGTGCTTACCCCCTCTGACACTCAGGGGGTTAATAAATAACACAGTTTTGGAATTATTTCATTTTGTATTAAATGGGTCACACAAGACACAACACCAGTAACATTGGGGAAGGACTTAGTCTAACTTGTCACACCATACACTTCCATATTGTGGACAGAGAACACACTGCAGCGCCGATGGCAGTACCACGGGGGGGGGTGTTTACTACAACTTGTGACACATACACTTCCCTATCCTAGGCACACTACACACTGCGCGCCAACTGAGCGCTTGTAAGACGCAAACACACGTTGTAGACCGTTCAACTGAAGTATTTCTTTGTAACTACCGCGATCATGGCTCTGCTGAAGAGCCACAGGACAGTCTATGGACTGCGATCTGTCTGTAACTTTGAAAGCTGACATCAGCACAAGGGGAGGGAAGGGGGAACTTTGCAGACTGATATCTCCCAAACCATAAAGGTTTGGGACATCAGAAACTGTGCAATTAATTTATTTTTAAGTATCTACAGAACTAAATCTATTGAATGTTAAGTGTTACTATCACTTTAAGTAAAGCTGTGGTCTGTTATCCCCAAATAGATGTGTCTGTGCTTATTTGATGTATCATACCCTCTCCTTATGATAAGAATTCCCCAGATGGGACTGCAGGGAACAGGAAGGGGAAGCATGTCATGGGGAGGGTTAATTCAGGCAGGAAGTATGTGTGATAGGGAGGAGTAAAGGGAAAGGGCTTAGAACGTGGTTGGAGACAGGAAGTGAACTGTTGCATGGGGAAAGAGAGGACAAAGAAAAGCATCTCTCCCTCCCAATTATAGTGTGGTTGTGTGTCTCGGCTGGGCGGATAGTCCTTGCATGGTTTTCATTGATAGGTCCCTGATGTGGTAAAGTTAGGGAATTTAGTCCCAGACTTAGATCGCAGGAGGTGACATTACCCATTGAAGCGAAGGTGGATGGCCAACGGGGTAATTCTTTAGGACTCAGCTGTAAGTGCTGAAGAATGGTGGAGTCAGCTGTAAATGCTGACAAACGTTGGGATCAGCTGTAAGCGCTGAAGAATGTGGGGATTTTAGCATGAGCCCATACAATTTGACCATGCTTGGTTTCAAAGAAGGTGGATTGTCAAGGATCGTCAGTTAATGGTTGAATATTGATTAATAAATAATTATGATTGTTTGAATATGAACAATAATAATGTGAGGGAAAATCTATTCTATAAACCCCAATTCTATGTCCGTGCCACACACACACCCCAGGGAAGAAGCTAGTAGACATCACTTCCTTTTTCCCTGTTTGTCTGCTGAACATGGCGGTCGCTAATCAACCCTCCCCCTCCCCCACGGCGATCGCTCCAGCCTCTTTAAACCCCAGTTCTCTCTTAAGCGTCAAGGTGATCCATTGCTTTCAGCAAAATACCTTTTATACAAAGTACATTCTATGGCAATAAACATAAAGAAAGTGTGTGTTGTATCAAAGCACTCACCTAATTGCAATATCACATAGGGATGTATAAAAATGCAATAGAAGACAGGCATCAAAGTGAGTGAATATAGTATGAGTCAACAGCTCATATATGGCATAATATAAGAGATTAGCTCAATATACAAATATGAAACCTTAAAAATGTCCAAATATAATAATACAATAGTGAACAAACTCACAGTTCAGAGAATAATGCTGGAGAAAAATAATATACTTGGAAGATGGTATGAAGTTTTCCTAGTGGTCACTATATAAAGTCCAAAACGTCCCTCAGATAGCATATACCATTGGATGTTGTCAATAAAATGGAGTGGAGCAGATGACGGTAATGTAAATGAAAAGAGATGAAACGAAATGATGGAAAGATGCTGCTTAGTCAGATGGTAACAATTAGAGTCAATGATCCTCCGTGCTGCTAGCCAGTGGACTCGGAGCCCTCTCGGGAAATGTTAACATGTAAAAAAAAAGCAGAAAGAAGACAGCGCACAGCAGGAACTAAGTGTAGTAAACGTAAAATGCTAATCTTTATTAATGCTCACAGTGGTAGCAATAAAAGGACATTACGTGTATCTATAAATACAAGTAATTCATGTCCATAATAAATGGATACAATAGTACATGCGCTTAATTAGAATATATATATATATATATATATATATATATATATATATATATATATATATATAAATAAGACAAGACTTGGTGCACTAGTCTGGGTAAGATATCACAATGTGAAAAACATAAGAGATACGAGGAATATAAAACAATGGACTATTATAGATACTATCCACAATGGGTAAAATATAGATAATAAACAGAAGTGGAATAGTAAGCTATAGGGACGGGAGTAAGCTGCCAAATAGAGCCCAACTATCCCATCTATGTGGATATATGGACTCATAAATGTTCTCCGCCCTCCAGTCCAAATGCTTACAACATAGCTACTTGGTAACTCGGCATTGGTGTTTATATGGGGCTCACCGGATCAATTCTTGACTTTATGCACATCTGTTGTTACATATGCAGCCCGTCTCTAGACTCTCTGTAGCAGCCCGAAGAAGATGATCCTCGAGTCTGTGTGCGCTGTCACGGTCTCCTTTTGTGTTAGATGCCGGACTCGTCGGGATTATTTCTCACTTCCAGATGAGTGGGCAATTAGAGATTTGAGGCAACATCTCCTGATTCTACGCGTTTCGGGTTGTTAGTTACCCCTTCCACAGGAATCAAAATTAGGAGTAGAGGCACACCAAAGTTGGCGGTAAACTTTTTAAATATTCATTAGCCAATCACAAAGCTAGGTATTACCGGAGATGGATTGGATCATACCTCCTCCTACCTTTGCGGTAGGCACAATTAGTAGGTATAATGCGATATATTCCGTGTTGAAAAGCAATCCAGAGCGATAATTGAGATATATTATAATGTTATAATATCATATAGTCTTCTTTTGTAGAAGAGAACAGAAATGCTCAAAACAACAATTGATTGAGGGATTTAGCTTATATGTAGTCCAAGTAGTGAAGTCATTTAGCTGCTGTGCAAATACTTGAGACTTTTTTTTTTTTTTAAAATCCTTCCTCCCGGTGACGTTGATTAAGATGATATCGCTGAATGTATAGAAGTTGGGATCATAACCTATGAATAAATATATGTATAGAGTTGCAATTGATAAACCAGGGCCAGTTTTATACTTGTGTTCGTTAATTCTTGTAGTACTGTAGGTAATTTGAAGGGTGATTCATGCCAATTTGAAACTTGCTAATAACTATCATATAGTCTAGGGACATTAAATTGACTGTACTAATGGGATAATTGTGCAATCAGAGGGACAGAAAATTATGGGAGGTAAAATTAATGTTACAATTTGACTCTTTGACCTATGGCCTTAATAGAGACAGAGAATTTCTGTCACAGTACTTAATTGTGAATTAACCTTTACGACAGTCCCTCTGGAATCATAAATACCTGGACTCAGAGGAAGAATGCTATTTAAATCACATCCTCTACCATTGACTGATCAAGGAATTTGTATCTGGACTAACATTCTTATCTGATTTCCATTATAAACAATGTATTGTGTACTTGTATTTAAGAGAGAAGTTTTCATATTTATCTGTATAACATGCCTGAGGAAGACACCTAAGAAGTCTTGAAAGCTTACATTTTAAATCTGTTTAGTTAGCCAATAAAGGTATCAACTTTACAAAAAATTTTGCATCCTGTATTTCTACGGCTAACACGGTACCAACTCTCATCTGAAGTCAGGAAAGTCAGAGACATACAGTTCTCCATAGAATGTGATAGAAACAGCTTGTCACTTCCTGTCAGTTAGATCTATCAGGAAGTAAACACAGTAAATTCACTTCCTGATTATTTAAACTGCTGACAGCGATGGGAGTGACCTTGTTTTATTCAGCAGGAAATGCTCTGTAAAATGTGTGTTTTCATAAATAAAAGTTTACTGCTCCTTTAAAGGCAAATTCTGCTTGTTAATCTTGTCACTGCACAATCGGTTCTGCTGCTGTTCCTCCTCTAGAGTCCAACCACTCTTCTAAACTCAGAACAAACGTCTCAGGAGTCAGCGCTATTCCAAATGTGACAGGTAAAGCCCTACGGGGATACACAAAAAGATAAACACTGTGCATACCACATGTATAATAAAAGTATTTATCAAGCCTTTATTATAAAACACACAAAATACAGTATATTCAAAAGAGAGAAAGTATACAGAATACATGAGGGTTAAAGGAATAGTAATACTTCGTTCTATCTTTATTTTATTTTGTAGGTATTAAAAAAACACGAAGAACGATATAAGTTTTATCTCTCAAACCTTTATGGTTTAAGAGATATTCACAAGCAAAGTATCCCCCCATGTTCAGCCAGATCAGAAGGGAGGTGCCCAGGTAGACTGCAGAGAGGGACAGTCTTCAATTAAGATAAGGGAAAAAGCTGAAAAACTTGTCAAAGGGGGCAGGGCTTTCATTGTTCTCATAGGAAGAAGATTATCCCCTTCTGTTATCTGTCTGGTCTATGGACTGCATTCCACATCTGAGAAGAGATGGCTTACACTAGGTAAAAGGGGCGGGAGGGGGAAACTTTGCTTGTGAATATCTTTCAAACCATAAAGGTTTGAGAGATAAGACTTATATCGTTCTTCATGTTTTTTTAATGCCTACAAAATAAAATAAAGATAAAACAAAGTATTACTATCCCTTTAAACACATTCACCCTCGCACTTAAAACGAGCGCTATGAAAACCCGCAACTGCGTCTATAATATAAGCCCAAATCTCATATACCACATTAAAAATGACTCCAATAGGAGGGAGATTCTATATCGAACAAGAATTACACATATAGATGTACTCCATACAAAGGAGGAGGAATATCCAAAGAAATTATTTGATTCCAGATATGATCAGAAACAATTACATAAGCGCAAATTATTAGATCCTCTGTATCAGTTGTCCCTGGCCAGGAAAAACAACTCTACAACGTATTTTGCCAAACCAAGTGTAACATAACAAACACATAAGAATTCCCATTGGTTTAAAAGGTGTTTTTAATCCTCATGGATTGCAAAAATTCTGCCTCCATCAAAGAATAAAGACAAGAAGATGAAAACAGCTTCAATTAAAAACAAAGTAAAGCAGATAGGAATTGGGGGGTAGGTCCATACACAGAGAACGGATGGACATTACCAACTGAAGATTTATACCTTTAACCCTTTGTGTGCCGCAACCTTATGCAGCACATTGCAAACCAATGCGCTGCACAATTCTGTGCCATTCAACGGGTTAAGGCTATAAATCTTACTCTGTAACATGCAAACTATGTAAATCACAAAGGGGGAGGGACAGTCTCATGACAAGAGAGTATAACACTGCCAAAGTAGTATGTATGTGTGTATCTATGTATGTGTCTGTGTGCGTGTGTCTATGCATAATAATATCTATATGTGTGTATATGCATATATGTGGGTGTATGTATGAATATATGTTAGGGTGACCACATTTCCTTTCTGGCATTCAGGGTCACATAACCCTTTGAGTGTCAGAGTGGTATGCAACGCATTGCAAAGTAATGTGTTGTGTACCACTCTGGCACTCAAATGGTTAAGTACTTATCTTTTACGGTAGTGCAGGTGCGAGCACAAGGCGATGCAACATCAATGCTATTTTACTATTACAGCCAGCGATCATGGGCAGACACTGAGCCAATTCTGCTGCATGTCAGTTTATGTACATACCACTGCACAAACCATGTAAATAGGCAGAATTTCTAGGAATGAGTCATTTGCACAGAAAGTTTGTATTTTCATTATTTTAAGGCTGCACTTGTTCCATACCTCTGTCTTCCGTAAGCGCTCAGTTACGCTGCTCCTCGGTAGGGTCATGTCAAGTGACATTGCGAACCCCGCATTCCTGCGTATCAGCCGACAAAAAAATAATAATAAGCTGGGAGGAGGCCTGTGGCTGTCAGTCATGCGTGTGGACTGGCAGAATAGGCCAGTATGAGTGGCAGACTGCCTGTGCTATAGGGGATTGGGGGCGGCTTTACTTTATTCTGGGACTTTCTATTGTCCCGGTGGGGGATGAGTCGGGACGCGGGACTCAGACCCCAATTAAGGGACTATGCCGGACGTTCCGGGACACGTGGTCACCCTAATGTATGTGTGTGTTTATATATCTCTGCATGACTATGTATGTATGATAATGTGTGTGTCTCTATCTCTGTATCTGTGTGTCAGTTGTGTATTACACACCCTTCAAAACACACTTCAACCCACATAAAAAACAGACAGCAACACCATCCCACTGTGCTAGTAGTTAAATAAAGCTGTGATCTGTTATACTCAAATAGATGTGTCTGTGCTTATTTGATGGATTATACCCTCTCCTTATGACATGTCCTAGATGAGAGCTGCCAGGGACAAGGGACATACATTTAAAATCTGGGACTGTCCCCGGCAATCTGGGTCATCATCGAGACCTGAATCTCTGTCCCTGTGTTTAGGAAATCAGACTGTGTGGTGTGCATATAAGTATATCCCCCTGGTGTCCCTGTGTTTAGGAGATCAGACTGTGTTATGTGTATATAAGTGTATCACCCTGGTGTCCCTGTATTTAGGAGATCAGACTGTGTGGTATGTATATAAGTGTATCACCCTGGTGTCCCTGTGTTTAGGAAATCAGACTGTGTGGTGTGTATAGAAGTGTATCACCCTGGTGTCCCTGTGTTTAGGAGATCAGACTGTGTGGTGTGTATATAAGTGTATCACCCTGGTGTCCCTGTGTTTAGGAAATCAGACTGTGTGGTGTGTATATAAGTATATCCCCCTGGTGTCCCTGTGTTTAGGAGATCAGACTGTGTTATGTGTATATAAGTGTATCACCCTGGTGTCCCTGTATTTAGGAGATCAGACTGTGTGGTATGTATATAAGTGTATCACCCTGGTGTCCCTGTGTTTAGGAAATCAGACTGTGTGGTGTGCATATAAGTATATCCCCCTGGTGTCCCTGTGTTTAGGAAATCAGACTGTGTGGTGTGTATATAAGTATATCCCCCTGGTGTTCCTGTGTTTAGGAGATCAGACTGTGTGGTGTGTATATAAGTGTATCACCCTGGTATCCCTGTGTTTAGGAAATCAGACTGTGTGGTGTGTATAGAAGTGTATCACCCTGGTGTCCCTGTGTTTAGGAGATCAGACTGTGTTATGTGTATATAAGTGTATCACCCTGGTGTCCCTGTATTTAGGAGATCAGACTGTGTGGTGTGTATATAAGTGTATCACCCTGGTGTCCCTGTGTTTAGGAAATCAGACTGTGTGGTGTGTATAGAAGTGTATCACCCTGGTGTCCCTGTGTTTAGGAAATCAGACTGTGTGGTGTGTATATAAGTATATCCCCCTGGTGTCCCTGTGTTTAGGAGATCAGACTGTGTTATGTGTATATAAGTGTATCACCCTGGTGTCCCTGTATTTAGGAGATCAGACTGTGTGGTGTGTATATAAGTGTATCACCCTGGTGTCTCTGTGTTTAGGAAATCAGACTGTGTGGTGTGTATATAAGTGTATCACCCTGATGTCCCTGTGTTTAGGAGATCAGACTGTGTGGTGTGTATAGAAGTGTATCACCCTGGTGCCCCTGTGTTTAGGAGATCAGACTGTGTGGTGTGTGTATATAAGTGTATCACCCTGGTGTCCCTGTGTTTAGGAAATCAGACTGTGTGGTGTGTATATAAGTGTATCACCCTGATGTCCCTGTGTTTAGGAGATCAGACTGTGTGGTGTGTATAGAAGTGTATCACCCTGGCGTCCCTGTGTTTAGGAGATCAGACTGTGTGGTGTGTATATAAGGGTATCACCCTGGTGTCCCTGTGTTTAGGAGATCAGACTGTGTGGTGTGTATAGAAGTGTATCACCCTGGCGTCCCTGTGTTTAGGAGATCAGACTGTGTGGTGTGTATATAAGGGTATCACCCTGGTGTCCCTGTGTTTAGGTGATCAGACTGTGTGGTGTGTATATAAGTGTATCACCCTGGTGTCCCTGTGTTTAGGAGATCAGACTGTGTGGTGTGTATAGAAGTGTATCACCCTGGTGTCCCTATGTTTAGGAGATCAGACTGTGTGGTGTGTATAGAAGTGTATCACCCTGGTGTCCCTGTGTTTAGTAGATCACACTGTGTGGTGTGTATATAAGTGTATCACCCTGGTGTCCCTGTGTTTAGGAGATCAGATTGTGTGGTGTGTATAGAAGTGTATCACCTTGGTGTCCCTGTGTTTAGGAGATCAGACTGTGTGGTGTGTATAGAAGTGTATCACCCTGGTGTCCCTGTGTTTAGGAGATCAGACTGTGTGGTGTGTATAGAAGTGTATCACCCTGGTGTCCCTGTGTTTAGGAGATCAGACTGTGCGGGGTGTATATAAGTGTATCACCCTGGTGTCCCTGTGTTTAGGAGATCAGACTGTGCGGGGTGTATATAAGTGTATCATCCTGGTGTCCCTGTGTTTAGGAGATCAGACTGTGTGGTGTGTATAGAAGTGTATCACCCTGGTGTCCCTGTGTTTAGGAGATCAGACTGTGTGGTATGTATATAAGTGTATCACCCTGGTGTCCCTGTGTTTAGGAGATCAGACTGTGTGATGTGTATAGAAGTGTATCACCCTGGTGTCCCCGTGTTTAGGAGATCAGACTGTGTGGTGTGTATAGAAGTGTATCACCCTGGTGTCCCTGTGTTTAGGAGATCAGACTGTGTGGTGTGTATATAAGTGTATCACCCTGGTGTCCCTGTGTTTAGGAGATCAGATGGTGTGGTGTGTATATAAGTGTATCACCCTGGTGTCCCTGTGTTTAGGAGATCAGACTGTGTGGTGTGTATAGAAGTGTATCACCCTGGTGTCCCTGTGTTTAGGAGATCAGACTGTGTGGTGTGTATAGAAGTGTATCACCCTGGTGTCCCTGGGTTTAGGAGATCAGACTGTGTGGTGTGTATATAAGTGTATCACCCTGGTGTCCCTATGTTTAGGAGATCAGACTGTGCGTGGTATATATAAGTGTATCACATTGCTCCACAGCAATAAAACTCACATTAATGTTTGTTTAAACTTCAGTATATGTGTTTATATATTAGTCTGTGTAAATACAATTATTTAGCCTTGTTGCTGTATGTATCCCTCTCCCTCACTCAAAGAGTTAAAGTGTTTCACTTACAAACAACTACTCCAAAAGTCTTCTTTGTAGACAGTCTCAACATGGGACTTTATTCTGTGACTATATAATATGCTGTTACATCAAAATACTTGTGTCTGTGACTGCTCTGCAACTCTGATGATGTCCCTCAGTCTGTAGTGTCCTGTTCCTCTGCTGGTACAGTGAAAGACTGCCAAACAGTCATATCCCACTAGACGCCAATCCTTCTCCAGGGTTGGAGGTTGATCCATTGTGAAGCGATTAGGGGCTCAATTCGGCACCTTCGTCTGCTGGAGGGGAGTGGATCATCAGACTTTCACAAAACTCACAGACACTTATTATAACGGAGAATACAAGTGTTTTCAAGTAAGCGCATATTGTAGCAGAGCCACACACAATAAAGTGCCATTACTTTACCTACCAAGACTGTCGTACATCAGTATGTTACATACTTAACCATGTAAGGACCACTGGTTTTAAAACAATGAGATTCTTTCTTACCTCCCTTTGGTGCACTTGGCAAGCCACACAGTTGCTCTCTTTTTGCCACAATACATATGCTCCGATTTAGAGCTCGATCCAAATGTTGGAGTAGAAAAATGTCAGTAGGGCAAAATGGATACCGACCGACAAAATAAAATGTCTTGGTCGGTATACAAATGTCCTACCGACATTAAGCAAAACGGACGTTAGAACACAAAGCTGGTGTCATGTCCAAACATCCGTTTTGTGCGTTAACTTTCCAAAACGCTGCTAAATAAACACCAGTTTGGGGAATTTAACAGTACAAAAAACTAACGATCGGTGCTTGACATACTGTCAAGCACCAATTGTTAAAAAGTCTGTGTTAATCTTACCTGTCATCCACTGTGTATCTCCATTCTTTCTTCTATTGTATCTTCTTTCTTCTATCTCTAAAATAAAAACAAATGTTTCCGTATACATACTTTAACCCCTTGAGTGCCAGAGGGGTACGCAACGCATTGCAAAGCAATGCGTTGCCTGCCTCTCTGATGCTCAAAGGTGTAAATTATATCTTACAATACACATGCCCCCATAATAATACAAATGTGAAGAAATTTTTTCAATATATATTCCGATCATATGTTTATGCCATAATGAAATGAAAATAAAAATTAAACTTCGCTTTTAAATTGCTGTCTCCGCAGCTGTGTGAGGCCGCTAGGACAGCAGTGGAGACAGAATAAGACATCACCCCCCCTCCCCGTCTTCTTCTTCACGGGCCGATGCCTGTTCCGGTATGAGGGAATTAGAATTGAGGCTGCCCTTATATATGGGCAGCCTCACTACTAATTCTCTCACAGCCATTGGCTGGAATATGCTTACGCACCTCCCAGCCAATCAGTTTAAAGCACAGCCGCTCAAAGCTGATTGGCTGGGAGATGCGTAAGCATGTCCCAGCCAATGGCTGTGAGAGAATTATGTTCATAGACCATATGTTCCTCCAAAAAACCCATAAAAAGGTTGGCGTAACTCGGCACAAATCTGGTCCCCATAGCCATCCCCCTCACCTGGAGGAAGTGACGACCATCAAAGTCGAAGTGGCTGTGGGTCAAGATAAATTTGATGGCATCCAATAAAAAGTGGCTCTGTGATACGGGCATAAGTAGATCAGACAGGATAAAATGCTTGACTGCTCTAAAACCACCCTCATGTGGGATGCTGGAGTAAAGGGCAGTAGTAACATCCCATGTTGCCCAACAATAGCTGTCTGCCACCTGATCTCTGTTGGGCTATTTATATGAAGGTATCCAAAGGGTTAAAACAGAGAACCACTCAGGTTGGATTTCTTCACTTAAATAGGCAAGTGACAATATAAAATAATTCGAGAACTTTATCTTTAATATGTACTGACACGCTACTTCACAGTAACGAATTGATCACAAGAATCAATCCTTCATATTTGTGCAAAAATATATATTTTATTAAAATACAATATATATACAAGCATCAGTAACAATGAAATATATAAGTGATTAGCAATTATAAAAGGTACACAGAAAATCAAACCACACTTATTACCATAAAGATTACCAGCGGTGCAAGGGTTAACCACACATAGGTACATTCAGAGGTGTAATAACAATAATTGCATTCAGTAGCATAGAACAGGTTAATTGATTCTTACAATTAATTTAATACAGTTGGCCACAGTGTCTCGTAATACCTCTGCCCCAGAAACTGTATAGACTATGCCAATTATGATGTGAGGGGTATTGTGAGATGAATTAAATAATTCCTCTAACAATTCCTTGTATCATATATTAATAATAATCAAATTTAGGGAATAACTGGAATAGAATCCCAGATTTGAATCACTATAATTTAATTATATACTGAATTCAATATTGCTTACTAGTGTTGAGCGAGCACCCCGATGCTCGGGTGCTCGGGTGCTCTGACCGAGCACCCCCTGAGGCTCGAGTGCTCGGCCGAGCACCCGAGCCCCATTGAAATGAATGGGGCGACACGAGCATTACACCAGGCACCCCCTGCTCTGATGAGGGGAGGGTGCCTGGTCAATGCCCCCCTTCATCTCCGCTATGCCCCCTTCATCTCCGCAATGTCCCCCTTCATCTCCGCTATGCCCCTCTTCCACAATGTCCCCCTTCATCTCCGCTATGCCCCTCTTCCACAATGTCCCCCTTCATCTCCGCAATGCCCCCTTCATCTCCGCAATGCCCCCGTACCTCCAGTCCCTGGTGGTCCAGCGGAGCGTCTTCAGATCTGTGCCTCTTCCGGCACAGATCCCCGCCACCCGAACATGGCGGGCGAGCACATGGCGGTACTCGACGAGTACCGCCATGTGCCGAGCAGAGCGATGCTCGAGCCGATCCGAGCATCGGCCGAGCACGCTCGCTCAACACTATTGCTTACCTCTGAATAAAATATATAAATTGTAATTAATATAGTCAATCAAAGATTAGACAAATAATCTACCAGAATTAATCCAGTAACATATGTCTAGTAATGCAACATATATCATAATTTTGACTACAGCAACATATATAAAACCTATAGGCACTCCAAGGGTTAATCCACTCGTTTAAAATATATGCCACACCTAGAAGTTATTTTGTCTATTAAAAGTGAATACCTTCAAATTACAAAATATAAGCCTAGCACATATACATAGGATTCCAAAGAAAACACCACTAACAACAGACAAATAGTGGTTAAAGGGTTAATAACTGGATTCAAAGAATTTCCTGTATCAAATATTAACTATTATAATCTTCACAGAACCACAAGATATTACTCTTGGAATATCAAGATTTATATTAGCTAATATAGATAACCCACGCTATATACACTGATTGGCAAAATATAACAATTTCGCAATAAATATATATATAGATTCTATTACTTCCAGAATTTAAGAGCTAAATCTAGCTTATTATAAATTATCCCAAATGGTTGGCCAGTCCACTTAAGACAATTACAAGACTATCCAAGTTTCTTCAACAGAAGAAAAATTATAAAATTCTGGATTAAATGAATCTAAATGAATAAATGATATAGTTACCAATCAAAGTTTCTTTGTATTACTCTGTGAGATGGCAGGATCAGGAATTTAATCAGCAAAGCCTTCTTTTGCCAGGAATTTCCCAGGAGTTTTCTTTTTCAGGAAGTCCAGCCCTGAACTAAGAGTATCTTGGCATTATATTGGCAATTTTTGCCTTATCAGTAACCCCCCCCCCCTTTTTCTAATGATTGGACAAAGATCCATCTCATTATACCGTGACATCACCAGTCAGACCTGATTCGATACTCATATCTTATGCTAATCAAATATAAACAAAAACATTATGAGTATTTTAAAATATAAAGGCTGCAGGTGGCGCTATTACTCTATATTAGAATTTTACATGTGGCAGATCAGATGGCTTTCATCAGAATTAAGAAAGGTCAAGAGGTTATCAGAAACCCCATAAACCAGTCATTCTACCAGCCTTTCTCACATAGGATTACATCTTTCTCAGCCATTTTGTCTCCACTGACTATCAATCTGCCATTAAAATGACATTCAGTTATTTTCACTCCCTACCTTGGACCAGTGGCCCATTGTTCAAACATGAGGTAATATGAACATCTCCTCAACAGAATTTCAGTTAATTTCTACTATTTGAATTAACCCTCTATGCTCCCCCAGGACAAAGTCTCTGACATCTCACTTAAGACATTGAGGACATGCTGTGAGTCTCTCAGATGGGATTTGAGACCCACAACATGTCTCTGAAGGTGGAACTCAATGTACAGGGACAGATTGGACATTAAGGAATTGACCCCCATTATTATGGGATATCTGGGTGGATCTATCAAGGACTTCTGCATCTTGGGTAGGTGTTAATAAATTGGGGTACGTGGATTTTTAACATAAATAAAATATCTTTCATCCTTATCAATTAGTCCCCTATCAATAGCACCCACAATAAGGGCACAAAATTCCTCTTGAAACGTCAAAGCAGGATCAGATGTTAACAAGATATAATAATTTTTCATCCTTTAGAATTCTCTCTGCCTCTTTGAGATAATCACTTGCGTCTTGATTATTATTGCACCAACCTTATCTGCTGATTTTACAATGTTTTTATTTCTCTTTAGATCAGCCATAGCATTTAAATTCACCTTCACTAAGGTTACAGATTTTCATTTCCTTGCTCTCAATCCTTTTGAAATCTTCCATTTCGGCAGGGCCGGATTTGCCATAAGGCAAAGTAGGCACCTGCCTACAGGCGCACGTCACCGAGGGGCGCCTGCCATTGGGATTCTTTAAAAAAAAAAAAAAAAAAAAAACAACGAAAAAAAAAAAAACTAGCCACTTCACTGGCTGCGCCGCCACCCACTCCATGTCACCCTCACATTGCCCCCCTCCGTTGTCTATTTCCTACCTCCCTGGCAGGACAGGTCTGTGCCTCCTTTGGAACAGTCCTGTAAGAGCTGCGCTCCCTCGTCGGCTCTGTAGGAATGCAGAGCGCTGGGAGATGACATCATCTCCCAGCGCTCTGCATTCCTGAATAGGAGACTGCGCAGGAGCTCCAGCACTTACAGGACTGTACCAAAAGGAGTCACCGACGACAGATCTCCTGCCAGGGAGGTAGGAAACAGACAACGGGGGGAGGTAGGAAACGGACATTGGGGGGAGGCAATGTGAGGGCAACATGGAGATGGTGGGGGTAAGTTGGAGCTGAAGGGGGGCAATGTGAGGGCAACATGGAGATGGTGGGGGCAATGTGCAGCTGATGGGGGGCAATTTGGAGATGGTGGGGGCAATGTGGAGCTGATGGAGGGCAATGTGAGAGTAACATGGAGCTGATGGGGGGCAAGTTGGAGCTGATGGGGGGCAATGTGAGGACAATATGGAGATGGTGGGGGAAATGTGGAGCTGATGGGGCAAGTTGGAGCTGATGGGGCAATGTGAGGGCAATATGGAGATTAGTAGCATTGTGTTGGTGTCCAGTGGAGATGGCCAATGGGGGGGGGCACTTCAGATTTCTGTGTCTACAGGCTCCTGAGATGTAATTCAGCCCTGTATAATGGCCACGCTAAACGTCTCAACAAAAGACCCCTTCCATTGAGTTGGAAAAAAGGAAGATTTTGCCTTTAATCCAGATGGAACACTACCATTTACTATAAAATCTGTTACAATCTCTACAAATGGTACCACCACTCTATTTTCACTATCCAGAAGGGTAGTCTCTGTAACAATACGTCTTGCTCCTACCCTACCTTCTAATGACTTACTAGCAAAATATCTTTTGAGAGAGAATTTTCTAATAATGTCATTCAAATCTACAAATAGCTCATATAAATTCAATGGACTGGACGGACAAAAGGAAAGTCCCCTACTTAAAAGGGAACGTCCATTCATGCTTAACGTGTGAATGAACAAATTGATGATATTTTTATCTAGATCCCCGGCATTAGAACCAACATGCTCACCTACACTGGATTTCCATCTATTCTGGATTTTTTTGAAGTTGTGCCCTCTCCCTCCAGAGCCTCTGTATTTCCTGTTTTGTTGGACTCTTCCAATTTTACGGGCAGGAATCTGTTGGGCTGACTTCTCCAACATATTAAGTCGCCGACCCATTCCACCACAAAAAAAGAGGATGAAGTCATAGATGTCATTAAAGGGACAGTAATGCCCCCAAATTGTTTTATAGTTATGTAGAGTTTAAAGTATTAATCAAATCACTCCAAACCCTATCTCTCAAACCGCTATGGTTTTAGAGATAAAGGGATTCAAAGTTCCCCCCTCCCTCCCCTTCTCCTGATGTCAACTGTAAAGCTGACAGAAGGAGAATCGAGTCGTACGACTGGAGGAGGCTCTTCATTAGAGCCCGAATCGCATTACTTAAAAATAATTCATTCATTGGAAAGGTCTAAAAAGTGTGCCTTGTTTGCAAGCACACTTTGTAGATCTTTCCAGTGAATTATTTTTAGGTACCACGATTTCGGCTCTGCTGCAGAGCCAACTGCTGGTCCCCGGACCAGACGCTGACATCAGGAGAAGGGGAGGTAGGGGAGAACTTTGAATCCCTATATCTCCCAAACCATAGAGGTTTGAGAGATAAGGTTTTGAGTGATTTGTTTAATATTTTAAACTCTGCATAACTGTAAAAATGAATGTCCCTTTAAGCCTGAATTGTCTGCATTATGAGTGCCCGAGGATGGTATAGTGGGATAGCCCTCCCCTGGTTTTGAGAAAGCAGCTGTATCGCTGCGAAACGCGTAAGAGTTGAAGCCCACATTTTTATTGTTTTTAACAATTCTGGATAACCAATTAAAGTTTTATAGTTACTTGGAAGCAGCCCTCTGGTCCTGTGTCTGGAGTTGTGTGCTGCTGACCACCAGTCCTCTGACTAGAGACGGATGCAATTTCTCTATAGGTTTTCGTGTCAGTGTGACTGATATCAGCTTTCTGACCACTTCTAAACGTGAGTGTAACCAATTATATATACAATCTATATTTGTGGTGATCATATTACACTATTGGGCTCTCCTTTCTTTTTTATTTTATGTCATTTTTGGATGCTATAGTTCTTGTACTGAGAAGTCCTGGGTCGTTGCAACATTGTTATCTATCTAAAGCGGAGCATCTCCGGATTGCCAATAGTTTTCAGATTAACTCCTGATCTTTCTCAATACGTCTCTATGCCTATATTGTAGATCTTGCGCTGAGCTGTCCTGGAATGTTACTACATAATTTTCTATTTAAAGCCAATAGTTTCCAAATTAACTCTTACTCTCTCTAATGATTAGATTGAAGGCAAGTACTTGTACCTCCCTCGAATCTACTTGTCATTCACTACTCGCTCCCCATTAATGTGCTACATTGTTTAAAAACAAAAAACTGCTACAGTTTGACGTGCTTTTCGCAAACACGCTTCTTTAGCACTCCCAGATCGCAGTCACTGAACTGCGGACAGTCTTGGGGTGTCTTTTTCTGAGCACTCACTAATCCAAGGCACTGGGAGGTTTCCTCATGTCTGGTAGGGGTTTGGGTTATGTGTGAGTCTTACAGGAGAGGGTGCTGGGTAAGGTGGATGGATGCATGTGGTTTCTCAATGTGTTAACACCGCTGTATTGTGTGCTGGTTGTGCTGTTTGCTAAAGTATTGTATTGCGTACCCCTCTGGCACTCAGAGGGTTAAGTGGCAAATAGCAGTCCCTGTTCTGATACAGAGATGTAATGCAGCCCAGGGAGATACTCATCCACAACAAGCTCCCTCACATCTCCAGACTCTGGATGGTGGTGAATGCTGCATAAAGCCTGGCCAAGCTGTGTGGGACAGCTCTTCGGACCTGATCAGTCACACCCCAAGCTGCCACACGACCCCCCCAGACCCGACACAGCTGTGAACCCGACGTGGAGTCCGGAGCCTCCCGGAGGAGGAGGGTGGCCAGGCAGGGAGCTCCAGCAACTCTTCCACGGAATCAGTCAGGGAAGAGCAGGGCAGGCGATAGCACATTCCCAGGGACAGCCAGAGAAGTGCGTTCAGTATGAGGTCAGACAATGGGGATAGGAAGAGGTGCTGGGGCAAGTAACGATACTGTTATAACATTTCCAAATCAGTAACCCTTTGAGTGCCAGGGGGTTGTCTAAAGCATTGTGTTGGACAACCCACTGACACTCAAAGGGTTAAAGAGTACCTTGTGAGCAAGAAGCAGAGCAGCGCGCGGCCCAGATACACGGAAGCAGGTGTCGTATGGAAGTTGGTATCCCATCCGCTTGGATATTCGTCACGCCCAGGAGGCGGTACCTGTCACAGAGGTCTGCCCGCTAGGCGAGTACAGCCGCGTCCTGCTCTGCCCACACCTGCTTAGGAAGGGATTGACTACTCTTCAGAGGAGAGCTCTGCCATTAACACTTTGAGTGCCAGAGGGGTGCATTCCGTACCCCTCTGGCACTCAGAGGGTTAAGATGGCAGTGCTCTCCCTCTTCTAACGTAACACAAACAGGTAGGTTTTCTTCATATAGGGCACAAAATTTACATTACTTGGGTAGTTTCAGTATTATTTGCGGTGGGTTTAATCAAACTGGGGGTGGGAGTTGGAACATGACAGTTCCGCTGTATGTGGTCTGCAGGTGCCACGCAACATGGTAATATGGATCTCTTGTGTCCCTGTGTAGTATGACTGCCCAGGGAATAGTGCCCCTGTAGATGATTTGACTTGTGGAAAGTATGTACAGACAACACTGCAACACCAAGTTCTCATAGAAATCATCCTGATACTTCTCTTTCACTTTCTCTCTCTCCTAACCTCTACTGATGCAGTCTGCCTGGTAACAACTGATTCACTTTCTGGTATTTTTCTCATTAGACAGAGGCTTTGTACCATCCATTCAGCACAGAGCCAAACCTGTTCTACATACACACTGTAACTATCTCTGTCCAATTATACCACAAGAACTTTGTGTTTTTGACACTGTGAATGCTGAAGCTTGTTATATGCGCATAAATATAACGATGGGCCCCCCACGCCTATTCCTGATGCTGATTTCAGAGATTTCTGGAGTGTATTGTGGTGAGTGTAATGAGATGGGATAACTGATCTGCATAAAGTGTATACAGAGTGAATTTACATGGGGAGGGTCTCACTGATCTGTATAATGTGTGTACAGTGTGAATACATGGGGAGGGGATCACTGATCTGTATAATGTGTGTACAGTGTGTGAGTACATGGGGAGGAGATCACTGATCTGTATAATGTGTGTACAGTGTGTGGGTACATGGGGAGGGGATCACTGATCTGTATAATGTGTGTACAGTGTGTGAGTACATGGGGAGGAGATCACTGATCTGTATAATGTGTGTACAGTGTGTGAGTACATGGGGAGAGATCACTGATCTGTATAATGTGTGTACAGTGTGTGAGTACATGGGGAGAGGATCACTGATCTGTATAATGTGTGTACAGTGTGTGAGTACATGGGGAGGGGATCACTGATCTGTATAATGTGTGTACAGTGTGTGAGTACATGGGGAGGAGATCACTGATCTGTATAATGTGTGTACAGTGTGTGAGTACATGGGGAGGAGATCACTGATCTGTATAATGTGTGTACAGTGTAAGTACATGAGGAGGGATCACTGATCTGTATAATGTGTGTACAGTGTGTGAGTACATGGGGAGGAGATCACTGATCTGTATAATGTGTGTACAGTGTGTAAGTACATGGGGAGGGTCTCACTGATCTGTATAATGTGTGTACAGTGTGAATACATGGGGAGGGGATCACTGATCTGTATAATGTGTGTACAGTGTGTGAGTACATGGGGAGGAGATCACTGATCTGTATAATGTGTGTACAGTGTGGGTACATGGGGAGGGGATCACTGATCTGTATAATGTGTGTACAGTGTGTGAGTACATGGGGAGGAGATCACTGATCTGTATAATGTGTGTACAGTGTGTGAGTACATGGGGAGAGATCACTGATCTGTATAATGTGTGTACAGTGTGTGAGTACATGGGGAGAGGATCACTGATCTGTATAATGTGTGTACAGTGTGTGAGTACATGGGGAGGGGATCACTGATCTGTATAATGTGTGTACAGTGTGTGAGTACATGGGGAGGAGATCACTGATCTGTATAATGTGTGTACAGTGTGTGAGTACATGGGGAGGAGATCACTGATCTGTATAATGTGTGTACAGTGTAAGTACATGAGGAGGGATCACTGATCTGTATAATGTGTGTACAGTGTGTGAGTACATGGGGAGGGGATCACTGATCTGTATAATGTGTGTACAGTGTGTGAGTACATGGGGAGGAGATCACTGATCTGTATAATGTGTGTACACTGTGTGAGTACATGGGGAGAGGATCACTGATCTGTATAATGTGTGTACAGTGTGTGAGTACATGGGGAGGAGATCACTGATCTGTATAATGTGTGTACAGTGTGTGAGTACATGGGGAGGGATCACTGAACTGTATAATGTGTGTACAGTGTGTGAGTACATGGGGAGGGATCACTGGTCTGTATAATGTGTGTACAGTGTGTGAGTACATGGGGAGAAGATCACTGATCTGTATAATGTGTGTACAGTGTGTGAGTACATGGGGAGGAGATCACTGATCTGTATAATGTGTGTACAGTGTGTGACTACATGGGGAGGGATCACTGATCTGTATAATGTGTGTACAGTGTGTGAGTACATGGGGAGGGATCACTGGTCTGTATAATGTGTGTACAGTGTGTGAGTACATGGGGAGAAGATCACTGATCTGTATAATGTGTGTACAGTGTGTGAGTACATGGGGAGGGGATCACTGATCTGTATAATGTGTGTACAGTGTGTGAGTACATGGGGAGGAGATCACTGATCTGTATAATGTGTGTACAGTGTGTGAGTACATGGGGAGGAGATCACTGATCTGTATAATGTGTGTACAGTGTGTGAGTACATGGGGAGGAGATCACTGATCTGTATAATGTGTGTACAGTGTGTGAGTACATGGGGAGGGATCACTGAACTGTATAATGTGTGTACAGTGTGTGAGTACATGGGGAGGGATCACTGGTCTGTATAATGTGTGTACAGTGTGTGAGTACATGGGGAGAGGATCACTGATCTGTATAATGTGTGTACAGTGTGAGTACATGGGGAGAGATCACTGATCTGTATAATGTGTGTACAGTGTGTGAGTACATGGGGAGAGGATCACTGATCTGTATAATGTGTGTACAGTGTGTGAGTACATGGGGAGGAGATCACTGATCTGTATAATGTGTGTACAGTGTGTGAGTACATGGGGAGGAGATCACTGATCTGTATAATGTGTGTGCAGTGTGAGTACATGGGGAGGAGATCACTGAACTGTATAATGTGTGTACAGTGTGAGTACATGGGGAGGAGATCACTGAACTGTATAATGTGTGTACAGTGTGTGAGTACATGGGGAGGGATCACTGATCTGTATAATGTGTGTACAGTGTGTGAGTACATGGAGAGGAGATCACTGATCTGTATAATGTGTGTACAGTGTGTGAGTACATGGGGAGGGAATCACTGATCTGTATAATGTGTGTACAGTGTGAGTACATGGGGAGGAGATCACTGATCTGTATAATGTGTGTACAGTGTGTGAGTACATGGGGAGGGATCACTGATCTGTATAATGTGTGTACAGTGTGTGAGTACATGGGGAGGGATCACTGAACTGTATAATGTGCGTACAGTGTGAGTACATGGGGAGGAGATCACTGATCTGTATAATGTGTGTACAGTGTGAGTACATGGGGAGGAGATCACTGATCTGTATAATGTGTGTACAGTGTGTGAGTACATGAGGATGGATCACTGATCTGTATAATATGTGTACAGTGTGTGAATACATGGGGAGGGATCACTGATCTGTATAATGTGTGTACAGTGTGTGAATACATGGGGAGGGATCACTGATCTGTATAATGTGTGTACAGTGTGTGAATACATGGGGAGGAGATCACTGATCTGTATAATGTGTGTACAGTGTGTGAATACATGGGGAGGGATCACTGATCTGTATAATGTGTGTACAGTGTGTGAATACATGGGGAGGAGATCACTGATCTGTATAATGTGTGTACAGTGTGTGAGTACATGGGAAGGGATCACTGATCTGTGTAATGTGTGTACAGTGTGTGAGTACATGGGGAGGGATCACTGAACTGTATAATGTGTGTACAGTGTGTGAATACATGGGGAGGAGATCACTGATCTGTATAATGTGTGTACAGTGTGTGAGTACATGGGGAGGGATCACTGATCTGTATAATGTGTGTACAGTGTGTGAGTACATGGGGAGGGATCACTGAACTGTATAATGTGCGTACAGTGTGAGTACATGAGGATGGATCACTGATCTGTATAATATGTGTACAGTGTGTGAATACATGGGGAGGGATCACTGAACTGTATAATGTGCGTACAGTGTGAGTACATGAGGATGGATCACTGATCTGTATAATGTGTGTACAGTGTGTGAGTACATGGGGAGGAGATCACTGAACTGTATAATGTGTGTACAGTGTGTGAGTACATGGGGAGGAGATCACTGAACTGTATAATGTGTGTACAGTGTGGGTACATGGGGAGGGATCACTGATCTGTATAATGTGTGTACAGTGTGTGAATACATGGGGAGGGGATCACTGATTAGTATAATGTGTGTACAGTGTGAGTACATGGGGAGGGATCACTGATTAGTATAATGTGTGTACAGTGTGGGTACATGGGGAGGGATCACTGATCTGTATAATGTGTGTACAGTGTGTGAGTACATGGGGAGGAGATCACTGAACTGTATAATGTGTGTACAGTGTGGGTACATGGGGAGGGATCACTGATCTGTATAATGTGTGTACAGTGTGTGAATACATGGGGAGGGGATCACTGATTAGTATAATGTGTGTACAGTGTGAGTGCATGGGGAGGAGATCACTGATCTGTATAATGTGTGTACAGTGTGTGAGTACATGGGGAGAGGGATCACTGATCTGTATAATGTGTGTATAGTGTGTGAGTACATGGGGAGGGGATCACTGATCAGTATAATGTGTGTACAGTGTGTGAGTACATGGGGAGGGGATCACTGATCTGTATAATGTGTGTACAGTGTGAGTACATGGGGAGGGGATCACTGATCTGTATAATGTGTGTACAGTGTGAGTGCATGGGGAGAGGATCACTGATCTGTATAATGTGTATACAGTGTATGAGTACATGGAGAGGGGATCACTGATCTGTATAATGTGTGTACAGTGTGAGTACATGGGGAGGGATCACTGATCTGTATAATGTGTATACAGTGTGAGTACAGTTGAGGATGTAAGAAACTGTAGGGCAAAACAGCTGGACAGCCACATCATGTTGTCTGGCCATGCTATATATTCTTTTTATCTAATTATCTGGTGCATAAGGCTTTGTTGGTATTTGTGCAAGTGTTATTGATAAACATCTGCCCAATATTTGAATAACATTCAATATTTACAGGTAAATCAAGTGTTTACAGTCAGTGGTAAAAGTGGATATCAGGACTCACAGTGACCATGAGAATCTGGCTCTACACTGTATATATTCCGTGGGTCATCTGTTCTGTAGACCTAAGCTCTGAGTTTTAGTTGAGTTTCTCTGCTGCTTGCAATCTCTGCAAGCTCTAGGAGTGCTTTGGAATGGAAGCTGACAGTTAAGAATTCCGCGGTTGGGAGCAAAGAGTACAGGGAGGAGAAGCATGTCATGGTGACGGTTGATCCGAATTGGACGAGTGTGTGCTAGGGGAGGAGTATGGAAAGGGGTTATAAAGGTGTGGTACAGGAAGTGGACTTAATCCGGGAGGAAGAGAGTACAAGGAGAAACATCCCTCCCTCCCTATTATGGTGCGTTTGCAGTGTTTGTTTGTGTGCCACTGTGGGTAGTCCTTGCCTGGTTTTCACTGGTCAGTAAATTATGTGGTAAAGTTACGTGGAATTATCTTTGGGCGGCAGCCCTTTAGGAGTTTGTCCCAGACTTAGGTCATGGGTGGGGACGTTACCAATTGAAGCTAAGGTGGCCAATGGGGTAATTCCTTGGGAGTCAGCTGTAAGTGCTGAAGAGTAGTGGAGTCAGCTGTAAGTGCTGAAGAATGGCTGAGTCAGATGTAAGTGCTGAAGGAATGTTGGGGTCAGCTGTAAGTGCTGAAGAATGTGGTGATTCTAGCATGATCCCTTGCAATTTGGCCATTCTTAGTTTTAAGGAATGTGGACCGACAATGGCTGTTTGTTAAAGGGGAACTTTCACCCCTTAATAACTAAATCTCCCCTTACTGCTGACCTGGCGACTAGCTGCTTAGTAGCGCTAGTCGCCAGAAATCTTACCCCGTTCTCAAGATTTCGCCGTTTGAAAGGATCAGGAAGCACGGACGTCTCTTCACAGTGACGTCCGTGCGCCTGCGCTGTCAGTCCCTTGTCAGTCCCTTGTGCACCGTACGGTGCACAAGGGACTGACAGCGCAGGCGCACGGACATCACTGTGAAGAGACGTCCGTGCTTCCTGATCCTTTCAAACGGCGAAATCTTGAGAACGGGGTAAGATTTCTGGCGACTAGCGCTACTAAGCAGCTAGTCGCCAGGTCAGCAGTAAGGGGAGATTTAGTTATTAAGGGGTGAAAGTTCCCCTTTAATGATTAATGGTTAATTAATGATTTAATAGTAGTATGGTTAAATAAAGATAATAATAACGTGACTGCAAGTATTCCTGCAAGTATTCCTAAGAGATGTGTCTGTGTTTAGTTGAGGGATCATAACCTCTCCTTATTACATAACAATGTAGGAGTGCTATTAAGTGTCATTGTATGGAAAGGGGAGAGGACAGTCATTGATTACACTCTCTTCTTTCTCTCTCTCTCTCTGCTTTTCAGTTTTGGTGGGCTTTATTGATTGTCTTTTGAGCACGCTTGGGGGTATTTACTTTTCTTAAAGGTAGAATTACCATATCAGAGCCCAGGAAGGGGAGTACAAAATCCTGCTTGTTCCAAATGTGTTACTGAGCTGTCTGGAGCCCTTTCTGTGCCACAGCCTCTACACCTGTTCCTACTCCTCTCCTTTTAAAATGATTCAACTCCTACACTGGAGCCTGGATGGGCCAGTACTTTGGAAAAGGTTTTAGAGAAATGGTTAATCCTTTCAGTGCCAGGGAGGTATCCAGTGCATTGCTTTGCAATGCATTGGATACCTCCCTGGCACTTAAAGGCATTAACTGATCCCTTACTTTTTTCTATGAAACAAGTGGCTCCCACTAGTCTTGAGATGTCGTCAAGACTTTCAGAGCAAGGATCCACAAAAGAAGAGAGGAGAGTGATGTTTGATTTTAGTGATACTCCTTCTATGCTGACTTTATCTACCAGGGAAGAGGAGGATTGTTTTCTTGTTGAACCACAATATTACATTCATACTAGGTATGTTATATGTCTCCGATAACTGTCTACAAGCTGATACTTCCAAGATAAGGAACTGGACCACATTGTCGTGGATGAATGGAAATCTCCTAATCATACCTTGGAATCATGCCTAAAAACTTTACATGCCTGTATCCTTTCCTGAAACGGATTGTAATACTTACAGTATAAAAAGATATGTTGTAGGGTTTAACCCCCTAAGTAAAGCAAGTGTACTCCCACTGCTGAGAGGTATTTATTCAAACGTTATTGCAGCTCAAACTTGATTTTTTTATGTATAGTATATCAGTGTCTTGAAATTGTACAGTGGCGCTGTTGCTACACCATCCTATGGAGATTTATAGTCAACTGACCAGAGCTGTAGCAACAGCGCCACTGTACAATTTCAGGTCACTGTGATTCTACACCTAAAAACATTAAAGTTTGTGATGTAATAACTTTTGAATAAAACACCTCTCAGTAGTAGTGACACCAGTGTTGTACTCAGGAGAATACAATAAATATATATTTTTATATATATTAATTATTACTTTCCCTTGAAGGATATGGTAGAACTATGGTCCATTCGTACTGTGGACCACACTGTATCTGACCTTTCAAGACATAACACCATTCTGGTTCTGCCCTCCTCCTGATAGGAAACTGGACATGTTATGTCATGGAAGGTATTTGGCTCACTCCCTCTTTGGGAGCCCATTGGGCCCAAAGTTAAGGCATAGCCTTTATAAATATGTTTATAGCATATATATTCTCTTCGGTCCAATGTGGAACACGGGAAGAACCATAGGGTAAAGTTCCTCTCCTCCAGAGGGCAGGGCACTTCAAAAAAAGGCAGGGAGTTTGAGGGCAGAGACTCCCCTCTTCCCTTCTTTAGATAAACTGGCTTCCCTGAAGTTGGACTGACCAGTTCACTGTTTCCTTGTGGAGGATGAATTTTATTATAATTATATGCCCCACAACTGAACTTCTCTGAAGTTCTTTATTTAAAATGGGAGTCTAAAGACTGGTTAGTTAACCATTTGAGTGCTATGGTCATATTTCATATGTCCCTGCTATTACTAAGCACCCCTGCTGGGATTGGGTTTGTAATGAAGGATTTTCAAACTTTTTTCTGTTTGAGTTTCACTATGCATTAAGAGCTGCTATGACTCAGAATGAGATACATGTAAACAGGAAATGATGGTCACAGTGAACCAGCACAATGAAACTTAGAAAATGTAGATGTGCTTCACTGAACGACTGCACATGGATACAAGGGCTCCAGCCAGTCTCTGGGGAGGAACACTTCAATTATATTATTTACTGATTATATCTTAAATCTTCTCATCCTGAGGTGGGGATTCACATGCTTTAGCTCAAGGGCTTATATAAAAGTTTATGTCTCTCTCAGGTAGTCACTCTCTCTGGTATATGACAGTCAGTGTGTCTCTCTCAGGCAGTCACTCTCTGTGGTATATATTATTTTGTGTTTGTCACTCTCATAGGCTGACACACTTTATGGTAAAACAATCTGTGTCTGTCTCTCTCAGGCAGTCTCTGCCTGGTATGTAACCGTCTGTGTGTGTGTCTCTCAAGTTGTCTCTCTGGTTTATAACAGTCTTTGTCTGTCTCTCTCATGCAGTCTGTCTCTGGTAAATCACAGTCTGTATCTCTCTCTCAGGCAGTCACTCTTTAGTATGTAGCGGTATGTGTCTGTCTTTCTCAGGCAGTCTCTCTTTGGTATATAACAGTGTGTGTATGTCTCTCTCAGGCAGTCACTCTATGGTATATAATAGTCTGTGTCTGTTTCTTAGGTAGTGACTCTCTCTGGTATATAACAGTCTGTGTCTGTCTCGCTGATATATAACAATCAGTGTCTGTCTCTCTCAGGTAGTCTCTCTATGGTATAAAACAGTGTCTGTCTCTCTCAGGCAGTTTCTCTATGGTATATAACAGTCTGTGTCTGTCTCAGTCTGTGTCTGTTTCTTAGGTAGTCACTCTCTCTGGAATATAACAGTCTGTGTCTGTCTCGCTGGTATATAACAGTCAGTATCTGTCTCTCTCAGGCAGTCTCTCTGTGGTATAAAACAGTCAGTGCCTGTCTCTCTCTGGTATATAACAGTCTGTCTGTTTCTTAGGCAGTTACTATTTCCGGTACATAACAGTCAGTGTCTGTCTCTTTCAGGCAGTCTCTCTCTCTAGTAAATAACAGTCAATGTCTGTCTTTCAGGCAGTCACTCTCTCTGGTATATGTCTGTATTTCCCTGTCGTCCAATATAGCTTACAGGTAACTCTAGGAAGGTGACAGCTCCTTTAAGTAGGTAGGAACAATTCTTGGAAAGAATGCAGGGTGGAGCCTTCCGTACCTCCTTAGCTGGTGACTAACTAGTCACCTCCCAGTTAGATTTGTTCCTTGTATGAAGACAGGCATGAGAACAGTTCTGCTTAGTTTTTAGTTTCTTTTATTGTTTCCTGTTAGATATGGGGTGTAGAAATCCCCCATTAGGTGGATTACCATTAATGACTTCCCGATGGTGAATTGCTCAGTTAACAGATGCTGTTTGTGGACCTTCCAGCCCCTGGGGGAAAACCTTGCGTGCTATGTCTTTTCCTTTGGAAAAGCCCAGTGAGGCTTCTTGTTTTGTCAGTGGTAGTCTGAAGACTGAAGACATGCAGGAAAGGTGAGCAAACCTTTTAATGGAGAGGTCCACTTGTCCCACTGCTTCCCCTCTGCACAGGGGTCTTCTTTAGGAGTTCCTACATATATACTCCTGCACTCATTTGGGTTTATCTTACTGTCTACTTAGGGTCTTTGGAGCATTTTGGGTTCTCTGTGGTACTTTAACCCCTTCCCTGCCACGTTAGGTGCTTTGAGGGACATTTTTACACATTTTCCTTGGGTGGTCAGTGTTTTCTATTAATGTTCATGTGTTCTCTATGTGTTTTACAATTTTTGGGCCACCTTCGGTAAAATTTGTTTATTTGAATTGCGCTCCTTTAAGGTGTGCTTTACCGCATGGCCGCAACGTTCCATTGATCGCTATGGGACTCCACATAACGAGTTCAGAGATGGCTCTTCCATCTTGTCTGCCCTTGTCCTTCACTCTGGTGCACATCCTCAGTGTCTTGGTGGGCTCATTTCGCGAGCTGTTTCCTGATTGGCTGGCTGTTTGGTTGCCATTTTCTTTCTTTTATCTCACGAGTATCCTACGCAGGGCTTGGATCCTTCCTCTCTCCTCTGCAGATTAGCCCTTTGCCTGCCAGATAAGTATATTTTATCTCTTTCTGGGGTGAATTCTTTAATCTGGGACACAGTATTGGGTTATTCCTTCTAATGTCAGACACTTTATCTCCTGTCAGGATGTCAGATCTGCTGGGACCTGGGGCTAAACCTAAGTCTAAGGACGCTGGGGTGTCTTTGACCCCCATTACTCGTTGTCACTCATGTCATTCAGGACTTCCTAGAGAATACTCAGGTCATTTATGCCCTTCATGTGCCGTGGCCCCTGCGTCTCCGCCAGGGCCTTCCAGCCATGATCAAGAGCTACCTTGGGTGCAAAAGTTAAAGTCTACTTTATCACAGTTTCCTTTGCACCTTCTCGGGGTCCTCCAGTTCTGGAAAGCCCTGGCATTATTGAGGTCTATAGCATCTAAAACTCAGGGTGTACCTGATGTGTCAGATTCCTCTGACGACCCCGGTTTGCGTGACCTGTGGCTCTGGCTGACTAACTCGCTCCGTGTTGACCCCATCTTGCCTGACCAGAGGCCCTGGCTACTACTCGCTCAGCGTAGCCCCCAGTTTGTCTGACCAGTGGCTCTGGGTTTACTTGCTCCGTGTAGTCCCCGGTTTGTCTGACCAGTGGCTCTGGCTGCCTACTCACTCCATACACTACTAGCTTCCCTGACCTGTAGACTCGATGCTCTGTGGCTCTGGTCTGCTCTCTCTCCCTGTTGCCTCCGATTGCAGACCAAAGTGGTGACTTACACATACGATACTATTCTCACTGTTGTCCCACTCGAGCTGCTCGCCTAGTCTCGGTTTCTCGCACTATTGCGGTGTACAGCATAGTGTGCAGCTCCGGAGAGGACCTTGGGTCCTATCAGCCTGTGTCTGGGGTTTTGTGTGGGCTTTACCATAATTGCTGTATTTATAAATAAAGGTGATTATATTTATATATTCTGTGTGTATCACGGTGCCCGTGATTGCTGCTTTGCTATGTCTGTCACCTATAGGGGGCTCCCATTGGCTGCTTGCCTTTGGCCCACCTCATATTGCTGGTTTCTGTTTCTTCCTGAGCCTGATTCCTACAGCGGTGGCGACATTGTTCATCGGTCGCTTGGCGACATTCCAGTCAGTTGGTTCCAGCGCGCGGGCGCTGGTTTGCTCCGCTGTCTCACGACACTATTCCTTGAGAGTTTGTTGGTTCCCAGCGTGCTGACGCTGGTTCGCTTCAAAGCCTTGCGGCTAAAGTATACAAAACTCTGTTGGTTCCCAGCGTGCAGACGCTGGTTCGCTCCAAAGCCTTGCGGCTATAGTATACAAAACTCTGTTGGTTCCCAGCGTGCGGACGCTGGTTCGCTCCAAAGCCTTGCGGCTATATTATACATAACACTGTTGGTTCCCAGCATGCGGACGCTGGTTCGCTTCAAAAGCCTTGCGGCTATATTATACATAACACTGTTGGTTCCCAGCATGCGGACGCTGGTTCGCTCCAAAGCCTTGCGGCTATAGTATACAAAACTCTGTTGGTTCCCAGCATGCGGATGCTGTTTTCGCTCCAAAGCCTTGTGGCTATGTTATACAAAACTCTGTTGGTTCCCAGCGTGCGGACGCTGGTTCGCTCCAAAGCCTTGCTGCTATAGTATACAAAACTCTGTTGGTTCCCAGCGTGCGGACGCTGGTTCGCTCCAAAGCCTTGCGGCTATAGTATACAAAACTTTGTTGATTCCCAGCGTGCGGACGCTGGTTCGCTCCAAAAGCCTTGCAGCTATATTATACATAACACTGTTGGTTCCCAGCGTGCGGACGCTGGTTTGCTCCCAAGCCTTGCAGCTAAAGTATACAAAACTCTGTTGGTTCCCAGCGTGCGGACGCTGGTTCGCTCCAAAGCCTTGCGGCTAGATTATACAAAACTCTGTTGGTTCCCAGCGTGCGGACGCTGGTTCGCTCCAAAGCATTGCGGCTACATTATATAAAACTCTGTTGGTTTCCAGCGTGCGGACGCTGGTTCGCTCCAAAGCCTTGTGGCCATATTATACTTGTGTGTTGGTACTCAGCGGGCGGGCGCTGGTTTGCTCCCTTGCCTCACTGCCTTTCATATAAAGATCTGTTGGCTCCCAGTCAACCTAGTCAGAGCATCCTGTCCAGGATGGATTCTCAGGACCGGATAATCGGCAGTTGTCTTTTGCTATGCAGATACTATTGAATCGCACGGCTTACATTGATCTCTTTGCTCAGCAACCGGTGGCTTCCCCGGTACCTGCACCGGTTCTGGCAACTTCCTCTGAGGCTGGCATGAGTAGAGGATTGTCTGGCTCCACTCCTTTATCCCAAAGATATTATGGGGAACCTACACTGTTCCGGGGGTTCCTTGATCAGTTGGGAATTTTTTTGGAAATGGTACTACAAGCTTTCCCTACTGAGTGAAGTAAGGTGGGATTCCTGATCTCTCTCCTGTCCGGCAAGGCATTGGCCTGGGCCAACCCAATTTGAGAGACTGAGAAACCCATAATTCATAACTTCACGGAACTTGTGGCCTCGTTCCGGACAGTGTTTGATGTACCTGGGCGTGCAACCTCCGCTGCCATAAGACTTATGACAATACGGCAGGGCTCAAGTACAGTAGCGGACTACTAGGTTGGCACCTAACTTCTTATGCCCACCCTGTCCTCCCTCACCTCCCATACCTCCTAGTCCTGACCCCGCCGGGGGGAAACCGATGCAGCTAGGTTTCACATGCCTCTCAGTGGAGGAGCCGGCTCAGCACAGGAGGAGGAGGCCTTTGCTTATACTGTGGAGAGCCGGGCCATATGTTGCATGCTTGCCCTATCCGGCCGGGAAACGCTCGCACCTAGGGTCATGTAGGGGACACCCTGGGTGGAATTGCACAGTCCCCAGAGAGACTTCAGCACAAACCTATTTTTGAAGTTGTACTATCTTGGGCTGAGCCGAGTCTTCAGTGGGGGCTCCAGCATTACTGGACTCTGGGACCGTGGGTTTTTTCATGATGCAGACTTCGCAGCCAAACATGCTATCCCTTTGCTGCTTCGATTTGCTCCGTTGGCTGTTGAAGCCATTGACGGCCGACCCCTACAGCCAGCACACGTTACTCATGAGACTCACCCCTTGTCTCTAAGGGTAGGAGCACTCCATGTGGAGACACAACAGTTCCAGGTAATACATTCTCCCCATAATACCATAATTTGGGCTTTCCCTGGTTACAGATTCACAACCCTAGAATTGATTGGCAGACTTGTGATATCCTGTCATGGTCCTCTCATTGTACAACATCTTGCCTCCATTAGCCTACTGGAATATTGTGTACCTCTACCTCATTACCTGCTGAGTACCAGTCCTACAAAAAGTTATTTAATAAGGTAGAGGCCAGTGTGTTACCGCCACACAGGCCACGCGATTGTACTGTTGATCTTGTACCAGGGGCCAGACCTCCTAGGGGCCGAGTGTATCCCTTGTCAGTGGAGGAGAACAAGGCCATGGAGGACTATGTGGCTGATACCTTAGCCAGGGGCATGATCCGGAAGTCTTCTTTACCTGCAGGTGCAGGGTTCATTTTTATTAAGAAAAAGATGGGGAACTTAGACCTTGCATTGATTTCAGAGGCTTGAATAAACTGATGGTAAAGAACGCTTATCCGATTATGTTGATCACAGAGCTGTTTGATCGTATCAAAGGCTTGACTGTTTTCATGAAACTTGACTTGAGGGTCGCATACAATTTGGTACGAATAAAAGAAGGTGATGAGAGGAAGACAGCATTTAACACCCGGAGCGGGCACTACGAATACGTGGTGATGCCTTTCTGATTGTGCAATGCTCCCGTTGTCTTCCAGGAATTCATTAATGATGTTTTGAGAGACCTACTACAGAGTTGTGTCATGGTATATTTGGATGATATACTCATCCATTCACCTACCTTGGAGGCACATAGAGCAGATGTAGGCCGGGTCCTACAACTATGGAGAGAGAGAACAAGTTGTTCTTCAGGCTAGAAAAGTGTGAATTTCACAAATCCCAGGTGACATTCCTAGGATACATTATTTCATCCTCTGGCCTAGCCATGGATCTGCGTATTACAGTAGTCACCTCCAGTGGGACTAAAGTCCATACAGAGGTTCCTGGGCTTCACGAATTACTACAGGAAGTTAATTCAAAACATCTCCACCGTAGTCAAACCTCTCAAGGACATGACTCAGAAAGGAGCTAATCCTTCAGACTGGTCACCTGAGGCATTTGAGGACTTGAAGTCGGCTTTTGCCAAAGCTCCAATATTGTCCCACCCTTCCTTTCATCCTGAAGGTCCACGCTTCAGAGTCTGGAGTGGGCCCCTTGTTGTCCCTGTGCGCGGGCCCTGGGAAACCATTGCTTCCATGTGGTTTCTTCTCTAAGAAATTGTCTAAGACTGAGCTTTTATACGATGTAGGCAACCGGGAGTTACTCGCCATCATCCTTGCCCTGAAATAATGGCGATATCTATTGGAGGGTACTACGGTGCCTATTCTGATACGGACAGATCACAAGAACCTCACATACTTGTCTGAGGCAAAGAGGTTGTCTCCACGTCAGGCCAGATGGGCCCTATCCCTCTCAAGGTTTAATTTTATGGTTTCCTACCTCCCTGGTACTAAAAATATTAATGCAGATGCTCTTTCTCAACAATTTGGGACCAAATCCCAGGAGAAGTCTTCTCCGGTTCCTATTATTCCACCTGACCGCATCTTGGCTACGATACGTACCAGTATTACATCTCCATTGGGCGAGGAGATTCTGACTGCTCAAGCTTTTGCCCCAGCTGATAAACCTAATGGGAAGTGTTTTGTGCCTGAATCCCTCTGTACCAGATTGCTGGAGATGTATCATTCCTCGAACGCTGCAGGGCACGTTGGGAGAGACCAACTAATATGGTCTATGACTAGACTCTTTTGGTGGCCCAGCTTGAGGGCAGATTGTTGCCGCATGTTCCACTTGTGTGCGGACTAAGACTCCTAGACACCTTCCGGTTGGTCTTCTGCAACCCATTCTGGATGGGGAACGTCCGTGGTTGCACTTATCTATTGATTTTATGGTGGAGTTGCCTGTCTCAGAGGGTTACACAGTCATCCTCATGATTGTGGATAGATTTTCTAAGATGGCCCACCTCTGATGAAGTTACGGTTGTAACGAAACGCGTTAGGTGTATGTTGTGTTATTTTAGTACATTTTTATGTACCAATCCTATATAATAATTCGCCAAGTTGTGTGTAACGCCCGACATGCGCAGTAGATACTGCTGCGCGTGCGGCAGTCACACACAGTGGAGACTGCTCGCGCCGCGGCTGATACAGAGCTGGGTGCTCCGAAGGAGCTGGCTGCCTGAGGCACTGTGGCCCGTGTAACGGGCTGTTCAACTAGTATTTTAATAAAGTGAGTTTGTATATGAAGACTACCTGTCTGAGCGTTGTGGATCTCTGATGCCGAGAGCTGGAGGTTGGAGATTCTACTTGTTAAACTATTACGTGCTGTTTCACTCAAAGGCTGGGATAGCCTCTTATTCCGTGAGTACCCACCCTGAGGGGTCTTCTACTATTTGATTCCATTGGAAAAAGTTCTTTTATCTGAAGGATTACTCTCAGATGTGCTTTTGCGCTGGGTTTTTCTCTTGTTTTTTTCTACTGCAGTTGGAACTCTGTGGAGGTCACGAGACCAGGTGACCAGGACCCTAGCAGCATTGCAAGATCAAGAACTCAAGGGACTTTTCTGTTTATAAAGAAGGGACTTCTGACCATTTGAGTATTGGTGACTTTATTTAATACTTGTTTTTTTAGCACACCTGGTGGGGTGAGGTGTATATCTGTTATTTTAATAGGGAACACCTTTCACTCTATTTGAGTATTGTTAAGTGTGCAACTAAATATGAGTCCAGTGAAATACTAGAGACCCCACTTCAGTGCTGATAGGTGTAACAATGTCAACAGTCTACGGCTCTCCCGCGGGCAGTGTATAAAAATCTGTTGTTACCTCAATAGCTGTCACCACAGCCCCACAGATATACTCACTCCTGACCACTGTAAGGGTAATAAGTGCAGCCTGTGTTTCTCTTGCGGGCAGTGTAATTGGATCAGCTGTTTCTCTGCAATTGATAGGACAGCCCTCCGGTATGTCACTCCCGATCGTGAACACTAGTTGTTATCTGAACCTCTTCTGCAGGCAGTGTAATGTGGTCAGCTGTAGGCTTTCTAGCTGTTCTACAGTGCAATCACTGTTCTCACTCCCGTCTCCAATGACGATATGAGCCGTTGCCGATGTTATAATGCACTGGGGTAGTTATATAATGTAGCACTCCTCCCGTAGTAAACGCTGCTACAATGTCATAAAATGATATTATTACAGTGATGGGGGCCCCCTCTTTCTCCAACGCGTTTCATGTTGTATATAACACTTAGGGATCTGATGATTCAGAGATCATTCGGAGAATGGAAGCTTCACTAGGAGGTGTTCAACCTCATCGTCCAGAGATGGGGACTTCTCTGAATCGACTTGATGACCACCAGAGACAACAGGAAGGTTCTGACGTTTTGCCTCTGCTGGATGGATCCTCTGGAATTCTCAGTGGATGCTCTGTCAATTCCCTGGCAGTTTCCTGTAGCCTACATTTTTCCTCCTCTGCCCCTGCTCCCCAGAGTGCTGAGGAAACTATGGATGGAGAAGACACCAGTCGTCCTAATTGCTCCGTACTGGCCCCGGCAACCTTGGTTTCCGGAGCTATTGGACCTGTCTGTGTGTGAACCATTCGGCTTCCATGCAGACCGGATTTCCTCCTACAGGGTTACCTGTGGAAGGAGAATGTGGGGTGGCTGGGCTTGACAGCTTGGCGATTGAATCATCTATCTTGAGGAAGAAAGGATTCTCTCCTGAGGTGGTAGCCACTATGATTCAGGCTCGGAAGCCTGTTTCCTCTAAAGCTTACCACAGGATCTGGTCTCTCTTCCACTTCTGGTGTGTGGACAGAGATCTTCCCTCACAAGAGTTTGATCTTCTAACTGTCCTGTCCTTTCTACAGGATGGAGTCAACAAATGCCTTAGCCTGAGTCTTTTTTCAGAGGCACATTGCTATCCTTCCGGATTTCAAGGTTTTCTTTCAAGGTTTCATTCATGCTTTCCCTGCCTTTAAGCATCCCACTCCCAGGGCTGGTAAGGCTGCATCCAAGGTGACTATTGCGTCTTGGATCAAGTCTACCATTTGCAAGGCATATGAACTTAGGAAGAAACCTGCTCCTTTTCATGTCACAGCTCATTCTGCCAGGTCTTTTGGGGCCTCCTGGGCCTCTAAGAATCCGGCCTCTGCTGATCAGTTCTGCAAGGCGGCCACTTGGTCGTCTGTGCACACCTTTGCTAAACACTGCCGTGTTGATGTCCTGGCTTCATATGAAGCCATCCTTGGCAGAAAAGTCCTGGAGGCAGTTCTGCCTGTTTAGGACTTAGTTTTCTGTGTCTTCATGATCTTTAACTCTTGAGCCCTGTTGGCTCTTGTTATGTGTGCAGTGCTTGTTATGTGTGCTGTGCTACTGGTGTGCTGTGTTCCAGTTCAGTGTCCGTTGACACTTGGTTTGTTTGGGGCTATTCCATGACCTGATTAGTCCATATGAGCTCTGGTGTCTTGGGGACCGGTGCCTGGTCCTTTCCTTCATTTTCCCACCACTAGGAACTCAATGTTTGTACATCCTAGAGTTACCTGTAAGCTATATTGGACGACAGAGAAAAGAGGATTTTAGTCTTACCTGTTAAATCCTTTTCTTAGTCCGTATAGATTACAGGTCTCCTACCCTGTCAAGGGACCATGCTTGGTTCTCCTGTGGCTGGACGTGGGAGTCCTTTTGGGTTCATGCTCACAGGAGTCTGAACTCTTTTCCTTCTTACTCTCTAGCTAGATAGGTTAGTGTCTCAGATCTTACTGGGATGGAACTAGTTAGTGAACAGCTAAGGAGGGAAGGAAGGCTCCACCCTGCGTTCTTTCCAAGAATTGTTCCTGCCTACTTAATGGGGCTGTCACCTTCCCAGAGTTAACTGAAAGCTATATGGACTAAGAGAAAAGGATTTAGCTGGTAAGACTAAAATCCTCTTATATTGTGTACTGTCCCCTCCAGTGACTTTACACGCTGTCTGTTGGGGAAATGATCTACTGTATAATCCTATATAATAATTCGCTAAATTGTGTGTAACGCCCGACATGCGCAGTACACACTGCTGCGCGTGCTGCAGTCATGCGCAGTAGATCATTCGCCAGTAGCAAACCCAGCTCTGCATTTGCGCAATCAATTTATTTTAAATTAGAACATCTGTAGAATTGCTCTTGGAATCACAGTCACGAGAGGAGGCTTGACTCCTGCCTGGATGTATACACAAGAAAAGACAGAACTATATCCCGTTCTTAGCATGAAACATGTCGAGTTGACCAGCTTTATATGGATTCTGTGGTCCACAGAGTTGTTTTCTCTGTTAGTCTCAGATGCCGCATGCTGAGGACAGGAGAGGTACCATGTATGTCTATCTTATGTACTGTAAAATCTTGGGTATAATATGCACAATTTTGCTCTTCTTCACCTTATGCGAAGTGGGAGGTGCATACTATACATGAGAACAAAAAATGTTATTAAAAAAAAAATGCCCAGTTGCACCATCCTGACAGGGTCCCAGCGGGCGGCATGCTTGCATCTGCTGCGCACTTCCAGCATGGCCCTGTCAGGACCTCCTCTGCCCAGCCAATAGTAGTGTCTTGCGAGGACCGCAAGGTCCTCACAGGTCAATACCATAGATCCAATGCTCAAAGCTATTTGCATTGGATCTATGGTATTGCCCTGTGAGGCTCTTGCAGTCCTCGCAAGACAATACCATTGGTTGCTCAGAGGAGATTCTGACAGGGCCATGCTGGAAGTGGGCAGCAGATGCAAGCATGCCGCCCGCTGGGACCCTGTCAGGATGGTGCAACTTGGACTTCGGAATCGGGAGAGGCAGCGATGGGTAAGCGGGGAGGGATGAAGGGAAAATTTGGCATTTCTTTTGTATGTGACAGGGGAAAACAAGGGTGTGTATTATACATAGGCACTCTTGTTTTCCCCTAAAATCTTCATTATCATATGCACTTGCATATTATACACAGGTGCGTATTATACCTGAGATTTTACAGTATGTATATTTCAAGGTGGGTAGACAGCTTCCTGTCTTGTGAACGTGATTTATAATACATTGATTGCACTTAAAGGAGCACTCTCCTCTTTTTGTCTTGTTTATATAACGATTTTGGTTGTCGCTCAGGCAGTCACTGTCTCAGCTATAAAATGGTCTGTGTCTGTCTCTTTGAGGCAGCCACTGTGTCTGGTATATAACAGTAATAACAGACTGTGTCTGTCTTTCCCAGTCAGTCACTGTGTCTGGTATATAGCAGTCTGTGTCTGTCTCTTTTAGGCAGCCTCTCTGGTATATAACAGTCTGTGTCTATCTCTCTCAGTCAGTCACTCTCTCATGTATATAAAAGTCTGTCTGTCACTCTCAGGTATATAACAGTCTATGTCTGTCTGTCTCTCTCAGGAATTCACTCTCTCCAGTTCTACTACACAGCAGTCTCTGGTCCAGGCTATGGATTACCTGAGTTTTCTGCAGTTGGATACGTGGGTGGGCAGCAGATTATGCATTATGACAGTGATAGGCATATAGCCCAGCCCATGGCTTGGTGGATGGAGAGAAATGAGGGACCTGAATTTTGGGATGCGCAGACGCAAATGAGCAAAGATCATGAAGGTGTATTCAAACACAATGTGAGGATAGCAATGGGGCGCTTCAACCAGACTGGAGGTGAGATACACACTGCACTCATTTTGGCTGTGTTTGTATATGTTTGTCTGTACCAGGAGTTTTTGACCTGTGTGCCTCCAATTTTTGTTTCATTACAACTCCTATCATCTTCAGCTGAATATCGATTTGGTTGAGTGTGTAAGAGGTTAAAAGAAGTGCAAGGGTGGCAGTTTATTTGGCTGGATTATGTGTCAGCTCAGTTGGTCAGTAGGGACCAGGGGTGGAATGTGTAAGAGCTTAAAAATATGTGGTCACTCTCGCTCACTGAGTTTACATAGCAACATAGTTGGTGAGGCTGAAAAAAAAGACATACGTCCATCAAGTCCAGCCCGTGCCTAAACTCCCCCTTTGATTAACAGGAAGACCAAAAAAAAACAACAACAATTGAAGCGATTTCCAATTAAGCCCCAAATGGGTAAATAAAATCCTTCCTGACTCCAAATGATAGTCAGTTCCCTGGATCAACAACGTATCTGCATTGAAGCATCTGTCATAATTCTCAATATTGTTCATTGCTAAATAGATATACATTACTTTTTTAAAGCAGTTACGCTATCTGCAAGAACAGCATACCAAGGCAAAGAATTCCATAACTTTACTGCCCTTACTGTAAAAATTCTGCCTTTGTTGTTGTCAAAATCACCTTGCCTCTAGTCTTAATAGATGACTTCTTGTTCTTAATTCAACTCTTTGAATAAATAATTCATTGGCTAGTTCTTTGCATTGACCTTGAAAATAATTGTAAATGGTAATCATATCACCTCTTAGACGTCTCTTCTCTAATGTAAACAAACCCAGTTTGGCTAGTCTCTCTTTGTAACTCAGATCCTCCAATCCCTTTATCAGTTTTGTTGCACGTCTCTGCACTTTTTCCAGTTCAGTAATGTCTTTTTTTTAGAACAGGTTCAGAATTGGAGCCTAACATTATACTCCATATTCTAGATGAGGCCTAACCAACGATTTATACAGAGGTAGGATAATATTAGCACCCTTTGCTTCTACACCTCTTTCACTGTCGTCCAATACAGGTCACTGGTACTCTGGGAGGCGATCCGCCCCTTTAATAGGCAGGAACAATTATGCAAATGACTGCAGTGGGCGGAGCCTCCCCTCCTACTTAAGCTGCCTTCAGGCCAGAGCCACTAGATTGATTTGTTCCTGTGTGCTGTGCACACCAGGTGGAGAACATCTTTGCATTCATCTTAGTGTTTTGTTATTTTTATTCAAATATGGAATACCACCATTAGGAGGGTGACCATGGCTGTGAATTGCCCTCCTTAAAGTGGCTGGTGCAGCTTCCAGGGATTTTCTGTGGACCTTATGCCCTGAAGAGGGAACAGCTTGAGTCAAGCAGCTTCCCTGCTGAGGAATTTACCTCTGGTCTATTCCCACTTTATCATGGTCACCTGAAGACAGAAGTCCTGCAGAAAGGTGAGCCACCCCTTGAGTGCTGAAGGTCCACTTGTCCCCACAGTGTCCCTTTGATGGGCTTGTATTTGGGAGTTGCATTGCACTCCAGCACTCATAGGGTGTTTTTATTTGCATTTATCATGTTTATGCAATTTCTGTGGTATTCTCTGGGTTCTGGAGCTTTGGGTATAATTTTATTTATGTTTCTCATGTTTTGAGTTACTGTTTAGCACTTTTTAAAGTTTAGTGGGACTTTATTAAAATTTAGTGTTCCGTGCCTTTAAGCGCGCCTTTTCCCGCTTAGACGCCATTGCTCCTTTACTCTCTATGGGATTTCACAGTGTGGGACATATCTCTGCAACCGCTTGTCACAGCAACGTCAGAGATGGCTCATTTTACTTCTCAGCTCCTGCTCTATCATCCGGTGTATGTTTACAGGGTGTGGGGAGTTCAGGGGGGCTTCGGGCACTGTTTGGGGTACTTCTGAGAGAAAACTACATTTCCCATGAGCGCCCGGTTCGCGCTCGTTTCTGATTTGCTGACCTGACGGCCGCCATTTTGTGGTGTTCTTTCTCAGCGAGTATACTACGCAGGGACCGAGCCTTCTCTCCTCTCAGCAGATTAACCCTTCGCTGGCCAGATAAGTCAGTTTTTAGGCATTTCTGGGGTGAAACTTTAATCTTTCACACTTTTACTGGGTGATATTGTTTAGTGGTGTATTTTGACGCTGTGAGCATGTCTATTCCACTGGATCCAGGGGCGAGACCCAAGACTAAAGAGGCTGGGGTGTCTGTTCCCCCCATTGCGCTTTGCTCCTCTTGTCACTCTGGGCTGCCTAGAGATTGTTCTGGTGATTTATGCCCTAAATGCACTGATTGTCGTGATAGCAACCCTGGGCTTCCCAGCCAGGCTATTGAGCCAACTTGGGTGAAAGAGTTTAAAGCTGCCACTAGGGATCTCAGATCCACTCTCCAACTCTTTCCCTCTCAGGTACAGGGGGCTCTCCAGGTTTGGCAGACCCCCTCTACTATCAGGACTTCCCTGCCTAAGCCACAGGGGGCTCCTGATGTGTCTGATTCTTCTGAAGAAGAACTATTACTGGATTCTGATGCTGAGGAAGGCACTGTTATTGAGTCTAACAGGTCCATTGGGGACCCTTATGAATGTGACCCTGAGGTTTCTGCTGAGGGTCTGATTAGAGCTGTGTTAACTACGCTCAACCTTCCTCTGACTCAGGAATCTACTCATGATCCAACTGACGTTTTCCAAAAACCATCTAAGGCGGTTGTATGTTTTCCAACTAACCCTACCCTTGCCCGTCTGGTCTCTGAGGCGTGGAGGAATCCTGACAAATCCTCCTCAGTGTCTAAAAAGTTTGCTAAACTTTACCCTTTTCCTGAGACTGAACTGGCAAAATGGGTTCATCCTCCCAAGGTGGATGCTCCTGTTTCCAGGCTGTCCAAATCTACTGCTTTAGCTGTCTCTGATGCCTCTGCCCTGCAGGATTGGACGGACAAAAAGCTAGAACTTTCTCTTAAGTCTATTTTTGCCTCCATTGGCACTGCCATGCGTCCAACCTTTGCAGTGGCGTGGGTTAATAGAGCTATTGCGGCCTGGACTGAACGACTGACTGAGGCAGTCCGCCAGGATGCACCGGTATCTGAGCAGTTGCAGCTACTTGCTAACATTACTGAAGCACAAAATTATGTTGCTGATGCTGCCTTTGATGCTGTGCGCATGATGGCGAGGGCCTCCACTTCTTCTGTGGTGGCCAGACGTGCCCTTTGGCTGAAAATTTGGTCTGCTGATACAGCCTCTAAGAAAGCCTTGCTTTCCTTGCCCTTTCAGGGGAACTTGCTATTTGGTTCTGAACTTAAGGAAATGATCAGCGAGGCTACTGGTGGTAAAAGTACTCTTCTACCCTCAGTCTTCAAGAAGAAGTTTCCAGCCAAACGCAATCGGTCCTTTCGTTCCTTTCAGACTGAGACATTCTCCACGTCCCAGACGGGTCCGTTCTCTGCGCGCTCCTCCTCCAAGCCCAAGCAGTCCTGGAAGCCCAAAGTTGCCCCCAAGGCCAAAACCTCCAAGACTGCTTCGGCATGACTCACCGAACCCGGGTCCGCATCCGGCAGTGGGAGGACGTCTCCGCATCTTTCGCCGGACTTGGGAGGAGTCAGTGGCGGACCCATGGGTCATTCAGGTGGTATCAGAGGGATACAGGATCCCTTTCTCTTCCCTTCCTCCTTTTCGGTTCCATTTTACTCGTCCTTCTCAGGAACCTACAAAAAGACGTCTGTTCGACGACGCTATTCAGGATCTCTTGGACAAGGAGGTCCTGGAGTTGGTTCCTCCAGAGGACACAGGTTCAGGATTTTATTCCAACCTGTTCGTGGTGGCCAAAAAGGACGGAGGTGCTCGTCCCATTTTGGATCTCAAAGATCTCAATTCCTATGTTGTGAGTTCCCACTTCCGCAAGGAGTCCCTGCGCTCTGTGATTGCAGCAATGTCTCCAGGGGAGTTCCTTGCCTCCCTGGACCTTCAGGATGCTTATCTTCACATCCCTATTCATCCAGAGAGCAGGCGGTATCTCAGGATTGCCTGCCACAGGGGACACTTTCAGTTTTCAGCTCTTCCCTTTGGGCTGACTTCGGCCCCTCAGGTCTTTCAGAGGGTGTTGGGTTCCTTGATAGCTGTACTTCATAGAGAAGGTGTCAGGGTGACTCCCTACATGGACGATCTCCTCCTGAAAGCCTCCTCAGCGGAGCTTCTCCAAAGACAACTGCAGCTGTGTATTCACACTTTGAACCGTCACGGCTGGATCCTGAATCTGGACAAGTCAGACTTGGTCCCATCTCAGAGGCTCGTTTTTCTGGGTCTCCTGTTCGACACTCGCCAATGCATGGTGTTTCTACCGGAGGAAGTGGCTCATCAGATAGCCATTCGAGTGGCTGGGATCCTGGAGCTGGACAGAGTTCCAGTGCCGAAGTTGACGTCTCTGGTGGGGAAGTTCATTTCCACGATCGAAGCGGTACCATTTGCCATGGCTCACTCCAGGGAACTTCAGAGGTTTGTGATCCAGACGTGCAAGAATCATCCAGATCATCAGCATCTGTCAGTCTCTCTACCTCCTCGTGTGGAATCGAGTCTGCACTGGTGGTTGGCTCTCTCTCATCTCCTGAAAGGGAGATCCTTTCAGGTTCCCTGTTGGACCACGGTTACAACGGATGCCAGCATCCGGGGATGGGGTGCTGTGTTGGGTCGTTTCAGTGCTCAGGGGAAATGGGGACTGGAGGAATCTCTTCTCTCCATCAATGTTCTGGAACTGCGTGCCATCCGGCTTGCCCTGAGACACTGGGAGTCTCAGCTGGAAGGTTGTCCAGTCAGAGTGGAGTCCGACAACGCCACCGCAGTGGCCTACATCAACAGGCAAGGCGACACAAGAAGTTGCACCGCCTGGTTGGAGGTCAAGGATATTTTATCTTGGGCAGAAGATCGTGCCTGTCATTTCAGCAGTTCACATTCCAGGCGTAGACAACGTCATGGCAGACTTTCTCAGTCGTCACACAGTCGACAGCGGAGAATGGGCTCTTCATCCAGAGGTGTTTCACCTACTCACCCAGAGGTGGGGGTGCCTGTAGTGGACCTGATGGCTACCAGACACAACAGGAAGGTGCCGGTGTTTTGCTCCCGGTGGAGGGACCCTCTTGCTCTAGCAGTGGATGCCTTGTCAATCCCCTGGGATTTTCCTCTGGCTTACATCTTCCCTCCTCTTCCTCTATTGATCAGAGTCATCCAGAAGTTGAAGCAGGAGCGTTGTCCTGTTATCCTGATCGCTCCAAACTGGCCTCGCCAGTCCTGGTATCCGGAGTTGATGGCCATGTCAGTGGCGGAACCGTTTCCACTTCCTGCCCGTCCGGATCTACTTCTTCAAGGATATCTGTGGAAGGAGGATGTTCAGCATCTCCATTTGATGGCATGGCGGTTGAATCCTCGATTCTAGAGAAGAAAGGATTTTCTCCTTCAGTGGTGTCGACGATGCTCAGTGCTCGTAAGCCTGTGTCTTCCAAGATCTATCATCGTATTTGGGCCACCTTTGTGGCTTGGTGTACTGATCGGAAGGTGTCCCTGGACTTTCATCTTCCCACTGTCCTGGCTTTTTTGCAGGACGGTGTTGAAAAAGGGCTCAGTCTGAGTTCCCTCAAAGTCCAGACTTCTGCTTTGTCTGTGTTTTTCCAGGAAAGGATTGCTATCCTTCCTGATGTGAAAGTTTTCTTCCAAGGTGTGACTCATGTTCGGCCTGCCTTTAAGAGTCCTGCTCCCCAGTGGGACCTCAATTTGGTGCTGGGAGTTCTCCAGCGACCCCCGTTTGAATCCTTGGCTTCCATTCCATTACGTCTCTTGACTTGGAAGATGGCCTTCCTTTTGGCTGTTGTTTCAGTTCGCCGGGTAGCAGAGTTACAAGCTCTGTCTTGTAAACCTCCTTACCTGGTGTTCCACAAGGATAAGGCTGTGCTTCGCACTACCAAGGAATTCTTACCCAAGGTCGTGTCTGAGTTTCACATCAATCAGGAGATTGTGGTTCCCTCTTTCTGCCCTAATCCTTCATCTGACAAGGAACGAGATCTCCATTTGTTGGATGTGGTGTGTTGCCTTAAGTTTTATGTTCATCGCACCGAGTCTATCAGGAAGTCTGACGCTCTATTCGTCATTCCTGAGGGGCCTAGGGCAGGGAGACCGGCTTCCAAAGTTACTATTGCCTCTTGGATTAAGGCTACCATTCGTGAAGCCTATAAGTTGCGGAATAAGCATGTTCCCTTCCGGGTGACTGCCCATTCCACCAGATCTATTGGGGCCTCTTGGGCCTACAAGAATCAGGCATCTGCTGATCAACTGTGCAGAGCGGCCACTTGGTCCTCTGTGCACACATTTTCAAAGCACTATCGAGTTGATGTACTGGCCTCGGCTGATGCCAGTTTTGGGAGGAAGGTCCTGGAGGCAGTTTTGCCTGTCTAGGCCTTCTACTCTGTGGTCCTTAGTGCTTCTTTACTGTTGAGCCCGGTTGGCTCTGGTTCTGTGTGCTGTGTTAGTTCAGGGGTTGTTTTCCCCTGGTTGGTGTCCGTTGACACTTACATTCTGGGCTATGTAATTAACTGGTTCATAGCAGTTCTAGTGACTTGGGCCTTGCGCCTGGTCCTTGCCTTTCTTCCCGCCTCTGGGTCAGCTCAATGTTTGTACATCCCAGAGTACCAGTGACCTGTATTGGACGACAGTGAAAATAGGATTTTAGTCTTACCTGTTAAATCCTTTTCACTTAGTCCATACAGGTCACTGGTCTCCCACCCTGTCAAGGGACCCTGCTTGGCTCTCCTGTGGCATTCAGTGGGAGACCTTTTGGGGCATGCTCACAGGAGTCTTCCTTCTTGCTTACCTATGGTCAGTTTTAGTGTCTCAAATCAATCTAGTGGCTCTGGCCTGAAGGCAGCTTAAGTAGGAGGGGAGGCTCCGCCCACTGCAGTCATTTGCATAATTGTTCCTGCCTATTAAAGGGGCGGATCGCCTCCCAGAGTACCAGTGACCTGTATGGACTAAGTGAAAAGGATTTAACAGGTAAGACTAAAATCCTATTTTTTATGCAGGCTAGTACTCTATTTGCTCTTGCAGCAGCTGAGTGAATCTGCCCAGTGCTGTGAAGTCTATAGTCTATCTAATGCTGTTTCCCCGAGTAGTTTCCCATTTAGAGTATATGTAACAAGTTTGTTTCTACAACCCAGATGCATAACCTTACATTTATCTACATCAAATGTCATCTGCCACTTTTCTGCCCATTCACTCAGCTTATCTAAATCCTTCTGTAGGGAGAAAACATCCAGCTCTGTATGTATTCCCTTGCACAGATTACTGTCAGCAAACACTGATACATTACTTTCAATTCCCACTTCTAGATCATCAATAAACAATTTAAAAAGCATTGGGCCCAGGACTGAACCCTGTGGCACCCCACTTATAACTTTAGACCAACTTGAAAAGGTTCCATATACAACAACTCTCTGCCATCTATCATTTAACCAGTTCTCAATCCATGGGCAGAAATCACCTCCCAAACCAAAGCCTTTTGCAGTACCCTGTTGTGAGGCACTGTATCAAAGGCTTTTGCAAAATCCAAGTATGCTGCAGCAATTCCCTTCTCCAAATCACTACTTACCATTTCATAAAATGCAAGTGAATTAGTCTGACATGATCTATTCTTCATAAAATCATGCTGACTCCTACTAATATTGTTTGTCTTTATATAATTATGAATAATGTCGGTTAGTAACCATTCTAAAATCTTACCCACTATGGAAGTCAAGCTCAGAGGTCTATAATTTCCTGGTTTGGATCTTACCCCCTTTTTGAACAATTGAACTACATCTACTACATCTTTCCTCCAATCACAGGGCTCTATGCCTGATGAAAGTGAATCAATAAATATTAAAGGGTCAGTAATGCCCCCCCCCCTAAAAAAAATATTTAGATTTAGGTAGATATTGAAAAAATGAACTATTTGCAACAAACCCTATCTCCCAAACCGCTACTGTACAGCTGACATCAGGAGAAGGGGAGGGAGGGGGGAACTTTGAATCCCTATATCTCTGAAGCCACAGCGGTTTGAGAGATAGGGCTTGTTGCAAATAGTTTATTTTTTCAATATCTACCTAAATCTAAATATTTTTTATGGGAAATTACTGTCCCTTTAAGTATAATGGCCTTGCTATTACTGAACTAAGTTCATTAAGTACCCTTGGGTGTATACCATCAGGTCCAGGTGCTTTATTCACCATAACCTGTACCAGGCTCTTTTTTTTTTTTCTTCAAAGCTTTATTGAGAAAATAAGAAATCATACATGAAAGTTGTGAATCGTACATAGATATGCATTTTCCATGGAAAAAATTCACAAGAAACATATCACAAAATAATAAACCAAGATCACAACACCTTGCAGGCGTAAACAGTAGTGCTAGCATGATGCGAAAACTTAACATTGTAGGAACTAATATAGCACAAGCATGCAGCACATGCGCCCAAATATCGGGCGGTAAAAAGATCTCTTAAAGTATCCAAGAGGCAGGAAAGGAAAGAGCCAGAAGGGAGAAGATGAAGACATAGGTAAGGCAAGAGAGAAAGAGAAAAGAGATGATCTGTACAGAAACAAAACATATCAGATCAAACATGAAATGTCACCACACAATACAGCGTAATGCTATAGAAGATAAGGAAAATAATGCATAATAATAATAATGTTCGTAGCACAGCCCAAAAATAGGGAATGAAAATCAGAGCACTAACCAGTTGTCATACATACAGAAGCTTCAGATGCTTGGAAGGACTAGCACGTATTAGAAAGAGACTGGTAACCAGTCTCTAGAGATAGGAGACGTGATCTGCGGTAGTCCCAATATTAGCTGACAGATGAAGAAGAGAAAGAAAGGAGAACAGACGAGAAAGAAGGAACAGAAACAGTGATAAACTAGAAAGCTAGAAAGGGAGAGCAAGAAAGACAAAACAGAAAGAGAAACTAGGAGTGAACATATTGTGGACAGAGTGACAAGGCAATAAACCCGACAACTTGTCCTGATACCACGAAGAGGCCACCAAGAGGCCTTGGGGGGGGGGGGGGGAAATAGAAAAATAGAATAAACGGAAACACGGACTAAAGCTATCAACTTTCCAAAACTTTAGCCAAGGCCCATACATATGCTCAGAAGTTGCAGAGCCACTAGAATTATAACGGGTGTACAAATAAACAGGAAACATCTTATCTCAAACTTAGAGAAAAGAAGGTGGGAAAAATCCAAGAATATGAAACACCCCCTCATTATATATAGAAAGCGGCACGCCCCAGTCAACTGCTCTAATACCCTGGGGACAATAGAAAAGCGACAAATGGAGTCAGGGAGAGAGGGAATATTCCCGGGATCCCAATAGAGGAACACTAACTACATCAACTCAGAGTATACAGAAATCATCCCCAGGGTACTGGAGAGCAGCCAGTGCCAGAGACTCGGGTAACATAGCAGTAGATAAAGTATGCAAGTCAAAGAACATGGCTAAATGACATACACATAGTAGAATGATGGATCCCAGAGGGTTGCCACACATGAAACTGTTAGAAACACAGCAGCACAATGCAAACAAAACCCCTGGCTCCCATTAGTAAATATATAGGATATTGACCAAACCACGGAGGACCCCCCGGGCCCTAGAGGGCCCCCCATGGCACCCTGACACAGTCGGGCTACCCAAGAAAGCGTCCAACCCCACTTGAGGGTACACAGTCCACTGAGCACAACATAAATATGTAGTTCCGAGTCTCTTGCTTACGGACCATTGCTGAACAATGGGGAAAATACAAATCAGGAACTCAGCAGCGAAAAGTCCCCGCCATCCAAGTCAGAACAAAATAACACCAGAAAACATGCTGTAACCATGGGAAGATGAGGGAAGGCTCCAAGTCATTTCAACCGCGTGGCGTACCACAGATCCCAGGGAGAAGCATCCCATCCAGACTTTGCAAGTCCCAACCTGAAAAGTAGAAGAACATGCTCCCTCCGTAGCATCAGAACACTAAACAACTGCCAAAGGATATCCTCCAAATTTCCCAGGTAAGTATGAAAAATAAAGTCCAGAGCGGCCATCTGATTTTTACCTACATCTACGAGTAAAGTAGAAATGCGCAGGAGACCACCCCGACATCGACTATCCAGGTCGACCCTGCAAACTCCAAGACAATCGAGGGTCTCATCCCGTTGGCAGAGATCATGCTCTAAGTGCGTAGGACAGGGAGCCAGGTCATCAATTCTCACTTCAGGTCGTCAAGGCTCTGACCCAGCTGCCCAAAATCAGACCAAAGGCTCACTAACTCGTCCCAAACTGGGACCTTGATGTCTGCAACCAAGGCCCGAATATCCTACCTGGTCAGCAGGTGCACAACATCCTCCCTCTGTAAAGGAGCCTCAACCGCCATATTACTCAGCCACGACATTTGAGCCATACGGTGTGCAGGTCAGAACGCAGTAATTTGTGGCTCTCTTACTGTGCAATTATGGCTCTTTTCTCAATAGAATAATCCAGAATAAAAAGAGGGAATCTTCCACCCATAGTGTAGAACAAACAAACAGCAAAAAGTAGCTATGGTACAATAAAACAGTGGCCCGGCCTTGGAGCCATTCAAAACACGTCCATCTTCCAGAGCAGCTTGCTCCACCCCTGCTCTTTTGGACTTTGTCCTCAGAAAGCCATGTACATGATGGGGGAAATGCTGTGGTTTTGTCTATTTGCCCATAGCCTGTCATTGTTTCTTCCTTTGTATATACAGAAGAAAAGAAATGTATTTAGGGTGTCGGCCATAGCCTTATCCTCACTAATCAATTCACTTGTCTCAGCCTTAAGGACCAATATCAACCTTAACCTTTTTGTTATTAATAAATTTGTAGAATTGTTTAGGATTTGTTCTGTTTTATTACTGTCAACTCTACATATCTTTGTATGGAAAATAACATCAATGTTTGTAAACATGGTAAAAATAACTAATATCAAGGCTTGAAAACATGTTGGTTGCATCGATGCTTATGGTATGGGAGTATAAATAGCTGTGATGTCCACTTTGTGTTAGTAGCTCTCCTGGAACAAGAAGACTGTATCCAGCTGAATACACTCTCGTCTATGGGTGTTTGTCTTCAATACCACAGGGCTTTCCCATATGCTTTAAAAATGAAGTACAACAAATTTTCTTTATTTCTTGATAACACTTTCAGTGTGTTCCTTGTTTACTCTGGAATTCAAAGAATCTTGCATGCATTATAACACAGGATGATGGAACTGTAGTGAGCCATAAGTTGTAGAACTGCAGGATGACTTTCCCTGACCTTCATGTTTGTTTCATACCCTAACAGATGGTCATTGTCTGGTTGGGAATTATGGGAGTTATAGTTAACAGTTGGATAGTCACAGGATTACTACCTCGGCTCTATATATTTGATACTGTTTTTCTGTTGTTCAGTGTTTCCCTGCTCTCCTTATACAGCTTCTCTCCCTCCCCCTATTTCCTGAATGTTCACTTTTTACCGTGTCTCTTCTTTTCACAGTACAGTTTCTCATTCTGCCCTAAGCCCTGTACAGCTTCTATCCCTGCTCTTCCTAATTTACACAACTCATGTTTACATCTAGTCTACTATGTGTATAGAAATGCTGCTTTGCGGACCATATAAGACAATAGGGACACTGTACTATACCCAGAGTTGAGGGAGCCACTGGGTGTTGATGGCCTCTTCCATCCCATAGACTATGTTTAGAAATACACAAACCTCCTGTTATGCAGTAATTGTAATGAGCACAGAGAATAAACAGACAAGTGAAATGAGTCACACACACACACAGTTAGGTAAGATCATGTGACCCATCTCCTCCAGTAGCCTCAGGTTATGTCTCATGACTGATTCCTCTTTACTCGTCCATCTGAGATCAGTCCATACTGTGATGTGATTTTGTAGTGAATCCCATGTGCAGATGCCTCACTCCTAGTCTGTGTATGGGGCACTTCACATGATACAGCCAGGCTGCTGCACTGAGCTGCAACTGGTGCTATTCTGGAGCAAAATTCCCAATATCCCCACTGATTTAAAAAGGGCTTTTATCCCCTTGAATGCTAGAGAATGGAGACCTTTATGTAGCATTCAAATGGTTAAAAGTTAAACAAAGGAAAGCCATTACACCGCAGTACATACAAAGTTATAATAATAATAGGTCTGAAGATAAATTTCAGGTAATAGATACAACAATATATCGAATCTAATGAACAAAAACATTTCCCCAAAATTCAAGAAATGCTCCCAATGCAATCCTCCCTGACAGGGATCATCAACAGCGTTTGGTTGAAATGGAACCAATAAAGTGTTGAGTAAAGAATAGAAGGGAAGAAGAGAAAGTTCATAGAAAAGAGGGAGAGAGAATGGGGAAGGAGTGGAGAGGTAGGGAGGGAAGAGGAGAGAACTCGTGGAGATCCGAACCAGGAATAGACTTCAGGGAAACCAGTTTACAAAGGCTGGCCATAGGACACTAAGATCATAGCCCCTGTGTAGTAAAGCCATCCGTGTGAGTGATGCCTGTTCCACTACCCTCTGTTTCCAGTTGATAAGGGAAGGAGGGTCAGGCGATTTCCATTTTAGTGGTATTAAAGCTTTTGCAGAATTAAGGAAAAGAAGTAACAGGTACCATTCAGGCTTCGGGAGGGGCAGGAGACCACTATATAGTAAAATCTGCAACGGGTCCCAGGTAACATTTTTTACCAATTTGTATTAAACACATTTTGTTTAAACCCCCCCCAACCTGTTCAGCTAGTTAAAATTTGTGAGAATTTATGTTGCCAAATGAAATTCATTCCCCAATATTCTGCCCATTAAGTAAGTGCTTACTTTGATGTTGGAGGTTCCCCAGTGTCTTTGAAGCCCTCCAGCATGTTGTATCGAAAATAAAGTTTAAAAAAAACAAACAAAAAACCTTACTTCTTCAATCAGAATTGGCTTTTATATGGCCATCCCATTGTCCATCTCTGGGGTCTTCTGACCGTGTATCTTATGGCATCTCAAATGAAGCACAATGTTTCCCTGTTCTGCTCCAGAACCCAGAACACTCTCACTATTGCTGTGGGTGCAATGGTCATTCTGAGACAGTTTCACCTGGCATATGTGTTTCCTCCATTCACTCTAATTTCCAGGGTATTGAGTAAAGTAAGAGTAGAGTGGGCTAATGTGATCTGAACGCCTCATTCTAGCTTCACAGGGCCTGGTTTTCGGTTCTTCTCTGTGCATAGCTGAAGCGTTTTAGGACCTCTTAGGTTCTCCTGTGTCTCCCAGAGGTGGAGAAGTTGGTTTTGATGGCTTGGCTCTTCAAGCCAGCATCCTGAGGGAGAAAGGTTTTTCTGATTCTCTCTTTGCAACTATGATGATGTCTCTCAAGCCAGGTTCATTCAATGTATATGGTCATCGTTCTTCAAGTTGTATGAAGATCCACCTTTCGTCTTCTGGTATTCTTAGTTTTTGTATAGGATGTCAGCAGGGACTTAGTTTTAGCTCTATTCAGGTCCATATTTCTCGTCTATCTGTGTTTTTTAAAGGGGTAGTAATGTCAGAAAAAAGTATTAACTATATGGTAAATACAATTAAAAGAGAGTACTTGCACTTATTTGTATCTCTCAGACCGTTATGGTTTGAGAGATATAGGAAAATAAAATTCCCTGCTCCCTCCCCTTTCTGCTTGACGTGCTGTAAAGATGTCAGAAGCAGATTCTGGTCGCTTGACCAGATGTGGCTCTTCAGCAGAGTCGATATAACGATATCTAAAGATAAATACTTTAATTTGGAACCGTCTACAAAGTGTGCCAGGCTTGCAAGGAAAAAGAAACGGCTACAACATGACGAGTATTTGAATGTTTCATTGTGTCATCCGATCGGTTGTTTGATCTACTCGCTGCAATAGACTGGTTTAATTGCAACTCAATCAGGCCGATATCAATCAGACCTGAGAAATCGGATGAAGCAATGAGTCCACATATCCATATATGCGTCTAGATATACAAATATTCTCATTAATGATCACAATATCATATCTATATTCTTCTTCATTACTAGTGACAACTATGCCTCATATCAAATGAGTCAACAGAATGAATTAACACAGTCCGTTTTACAAAGAGATATACTTCATTAAAATTAAGCAATATTCAAACAGTTAATCTAAGTGGTGACAGAATGAATCACAATACTCTCGAAAGAAGAAAAGAGAGTATGTCATTACATCACATTACACATTTAAAGTCCGTATCCAAGCAAAAAATGTCATACGGAACTGCCTACATCTATAAACCACCAAACTCTAAAAATATTATGAGTATAGCTTATAACTCACTGCGATTGTTATCGCTCTAAATAACAGGCCCATTCCTATCTCATTAAAGCCTTATGATAATGAGAAACTATTGTGCAAATGACAATATGAACCATTACTCCATGGAACCGGAGCTATCACTCCTGCGACCAGTATGGATTGTAATGCCTTATCAAAGACTTCTGCCAGACAAGAGTTTACTTGGATTCTGTGATGGAGGACGTTAGTGGGGTTATGCACTAAAGCGTGATAAAGAGGTGATGAAGTGGAGATGACTTTCCCAGTGATATCACTTCTCCAGTTGGAGAAATCTTAGTGCATAGGCTCCATAGAATAACATAGGAACTGGAGAAATGATATCACTGGAGAAGTTATCTCCACTTTATCACCTCTTTATCACGCCTTAGTGAATCTCCCCCCTGGTATCCTCTGAAAGCTCTCTGAAATACCCAATCTGAAACAGAGCCTCTATATGAAGATCGGATTATTCCCCCGGTGGAAGATTGTTGGGGCCTCTGAATCCCAACTTGCAGGCCATAGTTGACTTGAGGGCTGCATGGGTTCCTTCAGCTTCCAGTTAAACTCAGACCTTCCTTTTAGGGTCCTGGCCTGAATTTTGAATATAAGTATGCAAATATTAATATTCTAATTAGGATATTAATCACAACCGTAATAATTATTTGATTTACAGTATATCAGTTGATTGTGTGGAATGAATACACAGAAAACAATTGCTATGTTTGGTGATATACTTTACTATAACATCTGATGTTAAAGGAAACTACCACCTAACATACACTTTAGCTTACTTTAGTCACCAGAATTATTACATTGTTAAATAGATTTACCTTTTCTTCCCCGGCTGGCCTGCAGGACGGATCACGGACATCCTGCCATAGTGATGTTCATGCGCTATCAGTCCCAGTCGGCTCTAGGAGGTGTTGCTAGGAGCCGGCCGGCTCCAAAAGGGACTGACAGAGCAGGCTCGTGGACGTCACTATGGCAAGATGTCCGCGATCCGTCCTGCAGGTCAGCTGGGGAAGAAAGGGTAAATCTATTTAACAATGTAATAATTCTGGCGACTAGCTGCTTATTAGCTAAAGTGTATGTTAGGTGGTAGTTCCGCTTTAAAGGAATATATCTAAAAAGGTAATTACAACAAAGTTATAGCACGCAGCTTAATGGTTAAGCTGAACACACAACTATAACGTAAGCAAGAAATACAACAGATTAGTTATATTCATTTCAATAATTACACTGATATCCTGCCGACTATGACAAATGATTTACAAACCATACAAATATTGGATTCCAGAGTAAACATGGAATTCACTAAACAGTCATCAAGCAAAAATATAATTTACTTAACACTTCGCTTCGCTTTCTTGTCTTCACAGTTTATGGGGAAGCCCCATGATTTGCATATATGAGAGTGTATTAAGCTGGACACAGAGGTTCTTCTTGTTCCAGGAGAGCTTATGGGCAATAAATGGATGTCACAGCCATTTATACTCCCATACCTTAACCCCTTGAGCACCGGCACACGCGACCGGCACTTTAGGACCACGGGGCTTTTTTTTTTTTTTTTTTCCGGTTCAGGGCTTCCGGAGCGGCGTGCAGCCGTGCCAGGAGCCCTGAACTCCATGCCGTGCCAGGACCGTCACTTGTCCTTAAGTGCTGGACCACCGTGACGGTCCTGGCACGGCAATGGTCCTGAAGGTGTTAAGCATCATGTGCAACAGAAATTAGTAACGTATGCAAATAGTACTTTGTGCAAAACACAGCTGGCAACCTTGTACAAAAACATGTTTACAACACAGCGACCTCCCTTGTACATCACATGTTTACAAACATTGATGTTAACCCCTTAACAACCAGCGGTCCCGGGGTGTCTGGTCCTTTAAGGACCAGATAGGCGAGTTCGACGTGCCGTCCCACGTGACTGATCACATAGGGCGGCACGTCGAACGAAGGACTGAAAGAGATCACTCCGGTCTTGGAGCGATCAACTTCAGTCCACGGTATTACTCACCGCGCTCCTACAGGATATGGAGGAAATATGACTCAGATCTTGAAGAAATGTCTGAATCTCAAGAATCCCAGGAATCCTTTTCTGGAGCAATACTGACAAGGCTGAAACTTCAACCTTAAAATGATAGTAATACATTGTTAAACTTAACTTTAATTCTGTAGATATTAAAAATGAATTAATTGCGCCCAGTCCTATCTCTCGAACGTCTATGGTTTGAGAGATATAAGCTTTCAAAGTTTCCCCCTTCCCTCCCCTGGCACTGAAATCAGCTTTCTGTGTTAGAGAAGGAGATCCCAGCCGCAGACCGTCCTGTGGCTCTTCAACAGAGCCAAAATCACACTAGTTAGGCAGAAATACTTCATTTGAACAGTCTACAACATGTGCTTGCTAACCAGAGATCAACGATGTCAGGAACAATCCAGGAGTCAGGAACCAGAAGGGACGTCAGAGGAAGCCAGGTCATGCACAGATAATCCGCAACTCAGGATAACGCGCTTGCAGCCAGAATCAGACACAAGGGCAATCAGGAAGTGAACCAAGCTGCTTTAAATACCCTGGGAGGGTTGGCTGATAAAACCCAGAAGCACTCCATTCCATTGCTGCTCCATACTAGTCCAAGTATGTGGTCACTACACGTTTCAGGATGGAATCTTTGTGTTCTGTCATAGCAGCAATGTGCCTGGGGGAGTACCTGTCCTTTGTGGACATTCTGGATGTGTACTTGCATTCATCAGGACAGTCCACGTTACTTGCTTTTTGCTTTCGGCTCCAATCATTTACCAGTTCTCTGCTCTGCCGTTTGTCTTGGCTTTGGCGCCTTGCATCTTCACCAGGGTCATGGGGGCCTTAGTGGTCTTCATCGATGCCCTACCTAGACAGTCTACAGATCAAGGCTCCCTTAGTGCAGCTTCTTGCTCTGCATGTTTAAGAATGCGTCTGTGTTCTTGTCCACCATGGGTGGATTTTGAATATGCTCAAGTCCTCTCCAGTGCCCTCCCAGGTTCTATTACTCCTGGTCATGCAGTGGAATGTCTTCTACCGGAGGACAAGACTCTGATTGTGATGCAGGAAGTGTCCCAGGCCCTGGAATGTTCCTCTGCCACTATCAGGTTGTTCATGAGTGTGCTGGGCAAACTGGTGTCGACACTGGATGCTTTGCCTTACTCTCAGGCCCACTTGAGGGATCAGCAGCAGGATGTCATCCGGAATCGGTCCAGAAATCTAGAGCATCTGGATCAACAGATGCCTCTCTCTCCAGAGGCCAGAGGAAGGACATCTGGTGGTGGTTTCATTGGCTGCACCTGGAGCAGGGGAAGCCATTCAGAATCCCAGAGTTGACACTGGTCACCACAGACCAGCCTGAGTGGCTGGGGTATGTTTCAAGGCAGGTGGACTCGGGATGAGAGTCTTTTGTCCATCAGTGTCCTGGAACTCTGGACGATCATGGGACCCCTCTCCTGTCAGGGAAGCCAGTGAGGGTGCAGTAGACAATGTGACAGCTTTAGCGTACATCAATCTACAAAGGGGTACTCACAGTGCGGCTGCCTTTACCAAGGTGAGGTGCATCCTTTGTTGGACAGAGGCCTACGTTTTGGCTATCTCAGCCATTCACATTCTAGGGGTAGAAAACAGTCTGGCTGACTTCTTCAGTCTCCAAGACATAGATCCAGGACAGTTGAAACTCAATCCGGAAGTGTTCTACCTGATTGTGCAACAGTGGGGTGTGCCTACAATAGATCTCATGGCAACCACGGAAAACATCCTGCTCCTGGATGGGAGACCCTCTGGCTTTTGCCACGAATACTGTGTTGACACAGTTGAACTTCCACCTCGCGTATGTGTTTACTCCAATTCCTCTCATACTGTAGGGTACTCCAGAAACCATCATTCTGATCGTTCCTTACTGTCCCAAGAGGGCATGGTTTGCGGACTTGGTCAGTCTTTCAATTCATGATCCTCTCCACCTTCCTCCCAGGCCGGATCTCTTGCACCAGGGTTACTTGTGGCATGAGGAGGTGAAGAGAATGGCTTTGACAACATGGCTTTTGAAGCCAGCTTGAGATGGAAAAGCTTTCTCCGCAGAGGTAATTTTCACAATGATTTGGGTGCGGAAGCTCGTCTCTTCCAAGGCATACCATAGTGTATGGTCTGTCTTTCATAAGTGGTGTGTGGACAAGGCTGTCTCCTCACAGGATTTTGACCTTCCCTTGGTGTTGTATTTCCTACAAGTTGAACACAGGACTCAGTTTGAGCTCCCATAAGGTTCAGATCTCAGCAATATCCGTTCTTTTTAGAGAGACACATTGCCTATTCTAGATGTCAAGGTTTTTCTTCAAGCGGTGGCTCATGCCTTCCCTTCCTTTAAGGCTCCCATTTCTCCGTGTTATCTTAACCTGGTTCTGGGTGTTTTGCAGAGACCTCCTTTTGAGTCTCTTGCTTCAATCACTCTGCATCAACTGACACCCAAGATGTTGTTTTTTCTCTTGGCAGTGGTCTCGGTGCGGCGAGTTGCTGAGTTACAAGCTGTACTTTGTAAACCACCCTTCCTGGTGTTTCTTTAGGATAAGGTGGTACTTAGTAGCTCTCAGGAGTTTCTTCCCAAGGGAGTGTCTGAGTTTCACATTAATCATGAGGGTCCTAGAGCGGGTCTGGCTGCTTCCAAGGTCACCATTGCATCCTGGATCAAGGCTACCATACGCCAGGTGTATGAAGTCCTGAAGAAACCTGTTCCCTTTAAGATCACGGCATACTCCACCAGGTCTGTGGGTGCTTCGTGGGCTAAACATCTGTACAAGGTAGCGATTTGGCCCTAATTGCATATCTTCAACAAACACTAGTGTTAATGTGCTGGCCTTCTCAGAAGCCAGCTTTGGCCGGAAGGTCCTGCAGGCGGTTCAGCCTGTCTGAGGACCCATACACTTTGTTTCTGCCAAGTTGTTGTTCAGTAGTTTGTGAACCCTGTTGGCTCTTGTTTGCTGTGAATCTTCAATGCCCATGGACACTTACTGCGTGGGTTATTCAGATACTGGATAGTCCTAGGGACCTCTGGTATCATGGGTATGTAGCTGAGGTCCTTTCTCCTTTTTGCCACCTCTGGGAGCTTAGTGTTGGTATATCCTCATGGTACCTGTGTTCCATATTGGACATAAGAGAAAATAGGATTTTAGCGTTCTTACCTGTTAAATCATTTAATCTTTAGTCCATATGGAATACAGTTTTCCCACCCAGATAAAAGGATCTTTGTGGTATTGCTTTGCTGGGCAGAGGGGTCCTCTTAGTCTCTCTAAGGAGATTTTCTTCTTCTGATCTCCACTTATTTTTCCTTGTGTGGCTTCGATCACATGAATTCTGGGAGTTAGTGGGTGGGGGTTGAGCTGGAGGATGAGGAGGAAGTCTCCACACATAAGATTGTCTTTTGAGATGTGTTCTGCCCTCCAGGAGGAGGGACTTAACCCCCATGGTACCTGTGTTCCATACGGACTAAAGAGAAAAATATTTAATAGGTAAGAACACTAAAATTCTATGATTTCCACCCAGTGTAGGATTCTTTCCTTGTCTGTCCAAGCATTTTTGCTCTTGGTTCCTCCTTGTTGGTTGATAAAAGCCACAGCCATGGCATAGTCAGATGGAATCTGAACTGGAATTCCCATGAATAGCGTTTTCCAAGAGATTAGAGCATTGAAGATGACTTATGATTCCAGAACATTGATTAGAAGGGACACTTAATTTGGTCCACCTGCTTTGAACTGAATGAGGAGTAGACACTGCTCCTCAACCAAACAATGTGGCTTTGGTTGTCACCACCATCCAGTCTGCTATGGAGAAGAGAGAGTCTGTGGTCAGGGCTGGACTTCTTAGTCACCACCCCACTGAGTGATGTGTGGTCTGAGACAGGGTCACCTTGTGGTGAACATGACAAGGATCCTTTGTCCAATGATAAAATCCAGTTCAGCTGCTATGGTCTCAGATCAAACTGTGGAAATAGTACTGCCTCTGTTGTGAAGACAGTCGTCCCCACCAATCCCCTAAGTCCCTCACTGATGTTCATCACTGGCCTAGAACACTGTGTGATTTGGTCTGTAAGGAAACCCTCTAATCTGAAGGTAATATGACCCTCTGAACAATTGTGTCAAAAAAAAAAAACCAGAAACACCAGCCACTGAGCATGTGTTACACTAGTGCACATTGATGATCCAGCTGTGTTATCACAGAATCCACATGGGGAGCTGCAAATGCACCTGTTGTGGGAAAGGATACTTGACTAACAAGTCATGCAATTAAGGTGTCAGATTCACTCCCACAGAACACAGGAAAGCCACCAATGGCACCTCGCCTTTTGTGAAGACTCTAAGGCCTCTCGCCAGGCTGAATGGTAGGGCCACGAAAAGAAAACTATGGTTCTGAAAGGCAGACTGGAGGAGCATGCAATGCTATGGCCATTTGGAGATGAGAAAATAAGCGTCTTTGATATCTAGTGAAGCCATGAACTCAGCCAGTTCCGTGGCAGCTATGACAAATCTGACTGATTCTGTCTTGAACATGGATACACAAAGATATTTATTCAGTGATTTTTACTCCAGGACTTTTTTTGGGGTAGAACAAAGAGATTGGAATAGAAGCCTTTGAATCTTAGTTTTCTGAGTACTAGTGGTATCACTCCCACACTCAGGAGTGACTACACTGCCTGGTGAAAAAGCATCCTCTAACAAAGATTTTGCCGAAACTCTGAACATGAAGAAGCAAGGTTGAGGCAGTGTTAGGAAAGACCATTCACTACCCTTGGGATATTACCTGAGGCAAACAGCTGTCTGAGTTGGAGTCCTCCCGCTGGTGGAGGAATGCTGTGACGCTCAGGATTCCTGTCTTAAGGCTGGAGAAGACTTGATAGTGGGTGGTTTGGGGACAAATATCTTATTCTGCCAGTTGCATTTGGACCTTCCTGAGTATCGAAAGGAAGTGGAAAAGGAGGAAGCAGCTGGCTGACTTGAACAGGAACCTCTATAATCTCTGGAAAAATGGACGCTATCCCCTTTATTTTAAAAGTCTAAATAATATTGCTTGTTCTCAGGAAGAAGAGTATTCATGCCACCCATAGAATGATTGATTGCACCCATCCAAACAGAAGTTCGCCACAAACTGGAAAGGACGCTAAAGACTTCCTGGACGCTTTATCAGCATTCCAAATTGTCAGCCATAGAATAAAGTGGGCTACAACCATGACTGCAGAGCATTTAGTTGACATTTTACAAATTCTAGCGCGGCTTCTCCATTGTAGATAATAGCATCTTGTAAAAGTTTGAATAAGTCAAGACGATTGTCTTTAAGGGCATCTTTCTGAATAGCCCTCAGAAGCTGATTTTGTCAGGCCCAGGCAGAAGCGCAAAGGATGTGTGAATGATAACTCCAGCCTCAGAACAATAGCTTCAAGAAAGAATTAAACAGAGCAGGAGCACTTTGAGCAGAGATGGTGGTATGCTTGGATAGACAACACAGTGTTGTATCCACAGCTAGAGGAGCGGACCACAGTTCCTCCCTATCTTTAGGAAAAGGCTACATGCATGCATATGTCCTAGGAATAGATCAAATTCAATTTGGAGATTGCCATTCCTCAGGAATAATCTGTTCCGATTGTTCATAGCCTGGAATAGAAACAAAGCCTTCTTTTTTGGATTTAAACAAGGCCTTTTAGAGATCAACTGTCGGGGTCTCCTGTGAACCTTGTAAAACCTCCAATATGGTTCTAATTAAAGATTTTACAGTGTCAATGTCCTCGGCATCTCTAGCAAATGTGTTGGACATAGAGGAGGGAGGATCATTGCCTTCACTCACAACTTCAACCTCTTCTTTCGAGGACAACTGATCTGATAAGGCTGATAATTCATGATGACACTAATAGAGGATACCCTCTTCTTAGCAGCACGGGGAGTGTCAGATAGCCATTTGTGCAAACCCTTTTCCAAAGTGTTAGCAATTAAACCAGGAAGAGCTTTAAAGGTGCTCAGGTCCCAACATTAGGAATGCCTCTACTTTAACTGATAAAGCAGGTAGGAGAATGTGGCAGAAACTGAGGCACACGTAAAACAGTGTGAACATTGGTCAACAGACAGTTTTGCACCACATTCTGATGAAGTAGACTAACCAGAACTGGTTCTTCTGCCTCTAGTTCTATGCTCCCCCTCACTGGGCTCCGACATGGTGTCTGTAATTTTAAGAGGTATAAGAAAGAGAGTCCCTAAATCTAACAAACTGTAAGACATAAAAAAGTACATGCTTATCCATTAGAAGTTATTAAGCAAAGGGTATGCTCCTCCAAGAGGAATCCTCTGTAAATGTGCCCCAGTGGTAGATAAGAGGGATATGAGACCACCCATATCTCATGGTAAAGATGGTATATATACAGTACATGCTATACATCCTCACCTATCATGCCCCATGGGGAGCGAGACATGAGGACAGGACCTTACAGTAGAAGGGAGAACTTCCAACTATGTTGGACTTCCTTCTTCCAAAGGAGAAAATAAAAATAGTATTTCCCTACTGGGAAGTGACCCTGCATCTGGGGTCAGGAGCTAGCTCTGCTGGTGGAGGGGGATATAGGACGGGGGTAGGGACGAGTTTCAGTTTTGAGTGCTCTGTCTCCTGGGGAAGGATTCTATATTCCATGGTAAATGCATCTCTCAATAGACGCAAGAGAAAAAGAAACTAAAAACAAAATTATCTAAAAGGTAAAAATGGTTCCCAGTAGGAAACCAGTGCTCTGCCACCTTGGAGTTCCTTCTAAGACTACTAAAATATAGCTTCTGGTTTGATACATCTGCCCCACAGCTCGTCCTCACTGTCATGTGAAGCAGGGCATGATGTATAAGAAAAAACTGAAGCAATTCTTAGGCAAACCAATTGCACTAGGGGTAAGATAAACATTGTCAAAATTACCATTGATTTAAATGGAGCTTTTAACCACTTGAATTCTTTGCAACATGTCGGGGACCATAGTAGCATCCAAGGGGTCAAATGTCCCATATATCTGCATAGGAATTGTTCTTTTTTCTCAATATTGGAGATTGTTTGATCCAGAATTGCACCACTTTCCTTTTACACATACATCCCTATATACAGACTTCCTGTGCCCCAGTGTAACGTGTCCCTGTGATCTCTGCAGGTTTCCATTCTTTCCAGTACATGTACGGCTGTGAGCTGAGGGAGGACGGGAGCACCAGGGGGTATGAACAGTTTGGATATGATGGGAGAGATTTCATGTACCTGGATACAGACAGATGGAGATATGTATCTAATGTGCACGAGGCTCAGATCTCAGAGCAGAAATGGAACAGTCCAGAGGTCAATGCGCCTGAGAGAGACAAGAATTACCTGGAGAATGAATGTATTGTTTACCTGAAGAAATTCATAGACTATGGGAGAGAGGAGCTGGCTAGAAGAGGTGAGACTTCAGTACTACATGCTCTATAAGAGAACACAGTGTTATATCAGATGTCCAGAGACTATAGTATTAAAATGCTACTAACCCACCACAATTTCAGTAAATATAAAAGAAGACTTCTATGTGCCTGGCAAACACAACCAGGGGCGACAGTAAGAAGGAGTTATTCAAATCTCCTCTATACTGCATATCCTATTGGTTCAACCATGGGGAGTGATTCCTCTGGCCACTCCTCTCAAAGTTTCTGCAAGGAGATGCAGAGACTACAATGAACACACACACACAACGCTATAAGCAAAATGCTACATGCAATACGCACAAAACGACCCACAAAATGCTACACAGAATACACACAACTCTATATGCACAATGCTATACACTATAGCCAAATGATATACGCAGTACTCCAAATGCTCTACACAATACTCCAAGTGCTATAAGCAGTATGACAAACACTATACACCAAATGCTGTACACTGTACACCAAATTCTATACACATCATGCCAAGCACTATGCTCCATATGTCAAACGGCAAAAGCTATACATCATATGCTGTACGCAATACCCTAAATTCTATACGTACGCAGTATGCCAAATGCATTATACTAAACGCTATAAGTCATATGCAATACGCCATACACAATATGCTAAATGCAATACTCCAAACGATTTATACATCACACCAAACGCCATACTCCACACATCTAACGCCAAAAGCTAGATGCAATACGCCAAATGCTATACACAATATGCTAAAAGCTATATGCATCACAACAAACACAATACGATGTACACAAATATGCCACGTGCTATACGCCAAATGTAATATGCCAAGCGCAAATGAGAGTCCCTGAATCCCTTTACGGACTATGAGAAAAGGAATTATTAGTAAGTTAAAAAATCCCATTATATATAACAACTAGCAATAGTGTGTGTGTATGTATGTGTGTGTGTATTGTGCATGTGTGTTGTGTGTGTATGTTTTGTGCATGTGCGTTGTACATATGTGTGTGTGTGTGTATTGTGTGTGTGTGTATAGTTTGTGTGTTGTGTGTATTGTATATGCGTGTGTGTGTTGAGTGTGTGCATTGCATGTAAGTGTGTATTGCATGTGTGTATTGTTTGTCTGTTGTTTTTTGTGTTGAGCATGTGTTGTGGTGTATTGTGCATTGTGGTGTGCGTGTGTTTGTATTTTTTGCGCATGTATGTATTGCATGTGTGTGGTTTTTTGTGCATGTGTGTGTGTGGTTTGTATTGTGGGCATGTTTGTTGTGCGTGTGTGTATTGTCTGTGTTGTGCATCTTATGGCGTGTGTGTTTTTTGTTTGTGTGTTTTTTTGTGTGCGTATTGTCTGTGTTGCGCATTTGTATTGCATTCCATGCTAACCCACCATAATATGTTCATATAATTAATAAAGTGTACATAAGAATGAGGAGATGAATATACAGATAACAGCAAGGAAGAGTGGGTTCTCCAGTCCCCCAGATATTAGGCCAAGACCCAAAGTGCTAACACAAATAGAAATAGGACCTGCGCTCCTCTATACAAATGTGTGCCGTGTACTGGGCATATGAAATACTTCATAGTAAATAAGTGAGGATTACTCATCCCTGTATAAATCCTGCACTCTTATTTTCTCCTTCACCCTTTAGTTCACCCCAAGGTGAAGGTCTCAGATCACCAGTCAGACACAGTCACAAAGCTTCGCTGCCAGGTGTACGGGTTCTACCCCCGAGATGTGGATGTGAAGTGGGTGAAGAACGGGGTAGATGATGTTTATTCAGAGGAGGCCAAACAGATCCTGCCCAACCCTGATGGCACCTATCAGATCAGAGTCACCGTGGAGGTGACACCCAAGGAAGGGGACCGTTATGCCTGTTATGTGGATCACAGCAGCTTGGAGGAGCCACTGATTGTGCCGTGGGGTGAGTATCACCAGGAAACGAGATGAAGGTATAAAGTGCCCAGCTGTCCTTCATTCAGAACCAAGATCCGTATTCAGGAAGCTGAAGAGGAGCAAGTTTGGAGTGAACTAGACAAAAGAACATTCCCATTGATTTAACCCATTGAATGCTAGAGAGGTCTCCAATGCATTGTGAAGCAAAGCCTTATTTTAATCACAGGGAATTTTGGAAAGTTATATTTCTCTGTCGTCCAATACAGGTTACTGGTAACTTTGGGTAGGCAATCTGCCCCTTTAACTAGGCAGGAACAATTCTAGAAGTGAATGCAGGGGTGGAGCCTACCTTCCATCCTTGGCTGCAGCTAGCCAATCAGCTCCAGTAAGATTTGTTCCTTGGTGAAGACACAGGCAAGAGAACAGTTCTGCTATAGTTTTAGCTAACTTTTTATTTTTCTGTTAGATATGGAATACCACCATTAGGCGGATTACCAGGGGCGGGCTGGCCTGGGGGGCAGGGGGAAATTGCCCCCTGGGCCGCTAGGTCAGTCACACTTATGGGCCGGTACCTTGCTGCAGTTTGGCTGGAGCCTATGGGCTTAAATGTGTCCTATACAGTTCTGCCTGTCTCCACACATGCTGGCCGCCCATAACTTTTACTGACTACTTAGGACAAGAGGTCTGTGCACTGCAATGCGCTGCAAGAACCCCGGTACTCAATGGGTTAAGCGAGGCTTGCAGCGGCACCAGATAAGATGGATCGTGCACTGCCTTCAGTCAAGCATAGATTTATCCAATGAAATACCGGCTGCATCACTAGGGGGTGACGTTGCCGTGTTCCATTGGATAAATCATGACTCACCTGCTGAGGAAGTGTAGTGTGCATTGTTGATCCCAGTGAATGAGTAGCTGATCCTGAGTGAAGATTCAGCATTATCCTGGCACCAGCCAAGTCTGCCCAGCTTGAATTTTGGACTGGTAAGAGAAACTCCAGGCTCAAAGTATAGTATAGCCCAACTATATATAATCCATATTTCAAGAGTCTGTCTAGGTTCACTAATGAGCATGTTCAAGAGCAGGGGTAATTTAATTACCATATATACCCCTCTTGCCCCACTTTGGCATATATTGTGGCATTTGTAAGTTACAAGCTTCTGGGTGCAGTGGCATTTAGATACATATCTGCAGTGCCAAGCTGTCCCCCAAAAGCATTGTAACTCACAAATATCACAATGTATGCCAAAGTGGGGCATCAGAGAGGGATCAGGGAGTTGGGGGACTGCTTTCCTGATGCCCCTCTGATGCCCCACTTAGGTATATATTATGACATTTGTGCCTTTGGTATGCTGGGGGGGCAGTGGGCACTGCAGACATATTTTGATTGCCACTGTTGGGTGCATGGGCGTGGGGATTCGCAGCTGATGTTTGTTTCCCTGATCTCCCTTTGATGCCCCACATTGGCATATATGGTCAAATATTAGAGTTAGAATGGTTTGGGGGTGTGGCACTGAATACACAGATCTAAATGCCACTGTTTGAGTGGAGGGGCTGGGGTGGAAGGGGGGGGGTGGCTGCTATTGACTGCTTCTCTGATCCATCCTAAAACATTCTCAAATGTCCCAATATATGCCCACGTGGGACATAGAGGGGTACATCTGTCAGTAGTGGGTCAGTTGGCCCTTGTCAATAAGTGAACACCTTAAAAATCAGACTTTTATTTATTTTGATTTACTGACCTTGTGAGAACATGAAGATGGGGGATCACATGCAGTATATATTTGGGATATGGGGACAGTTCTACACTAATTGTGAGGCTTTGAATTTCAGTATGTTTAGAGTACAATTTGTTTGTAGTATTTTGCCATGTTACCGCTTTAACCTTTTGAGTGCCAGAGGGGTGCACAATGCACTGCAAAGCAATGCAGTTCATACCACTCTGGCATTCAAAGGTATAAAGACCAGAGTGTTATGCAAAGCATTGTGAAACAATTCATGGCACACAACTCTGATCCCCAAAGTTAAAGCTTCTTTACTCTGTTCCTTTATGCGTAACTTTTCAGAGACAGAGAAGCTCAGAAGAACAGGAAAGAGAAGCACTATGGTGTGATAAAGAGGAGACAAGGGGGGAGATGCATTAAGGTGTGATAAAGAGGAGACGAGGGGGGAGATGCATTAAGGTGTGATAAAGAGGAGATGAGGGGGGATATGCACTAAGGTGTGATAAAGAGGAGACGAGGGGGGAGATGCACTAAGGTGTGATAAAGAGGAGACGAGGGGGGAGATGCACTAAGGCGTGATAAAGAGGAGATGAGGGGGGGAGATGCACTAAGGTGTGATAAACAGGAGATGAGGGGGGAGATGCACTAAGGCGTGATAAAGAGGAGATGAGGGGGGGAGATGCACTAAGGTGTGATAAACAGGAGATGAGGGGGGAGATGCACTAAGGCGTGATAAAGAGGAGATGAGGGGGGGAGATGCACTAAGGTGTGATAAACAGGAGATGAGGGGGGAGATGCACTAAGGTGTGATAAAGAGGAGATGAGGGGGTAGATGCACTAAGGTGTGATAAACAGGAGATGAGGGGGGAGATGCACTAAGGAGTGATAAAGAGGAGATGAGGGGGGAGATGCACTAAGGTGTGATAAAGAGGAGATGAGGGGGTGGATGCACTAAGGCGTGATAAAGAGGAGACGAGGGGGGAGATGCACTAAGGTGTGATAAAGAGGAGATGGGGGGGAAATGCACTAAGGTGTGATAAAGAGGAGACGAGGGGGGAGATGCACTAAGGTGTGATAAAGAGGAGATGAGGGGGGAGATGCACTAAGGTGTAATAAAGAGGAGACGAGGGGGGAGATGCACTAAGGTGTGATAAAGAGGAGATGAGGGGGGAGATGCACTAAGGTGTGATAAAGAGGAGACGAGGGGGGAGATGCACTAAGGTGTGATAAAGAGGAGACGAGGGGGGAGATGCACTAAGGTGTGATAAATGGGGATGAGGGGGGAGATGCACTAAGGCATGATAAAGAGGAGATGGGGGGGGAGATGCACTAAGGTATGATAAACAGGAGATGAGGGGGCGGATGCACTAAGACGTGATAAAGAGGAGATGAGGGGGGAGATGCACTAAGGAGTGATAAAGAGGAGATGAGGGGGGGAGATGCACTAAGGTGTGATAAAGAGGAGACGAGGGGGGAGATGCACTAAGGTGTGATAAAGGGAGATGAGGGGGGAGATGCACTAAGGCGTGATAAAGAGGAGATGAGGGGGGGAGACGCACTAAGGTGTGATAAAGAGGAGACGAGGGGGGAGATGCACTAAGGTGTGATAAAGAGGAGATGAGGGGGCGGGAGATGCACTAAGGTGTGATAAAGAGGAGATGAGGGGGGGAGATGCACTAAGGAGTGATAAAGAGGAGATGAGGGGGGAGATGCACTAAGGCGTGATAAAGAGGAGATGAGGGGGGAGATGCACTAAGGCGTGATAAAGAGGAGACGAGGGGGGAGATGCACTAAGGTGTGATAAAGAGGAGACGAGGGGGGAGATGCACTAAGGTGTGATAAAGAGGAGATGAGGGGGGGGGAGATGCACTAAGGTGTGATAAAGAGGAGACGAGGGGGGAGATGCACTAAGGTGTGATAAAGAGGAGACGAGGGGGGAGATGCACTAAGGCGTGGTAAAGAGGAGATGAGGGGGGAGATGCACTAAGGTGTGATAAAGAGGAGATGAGGGGGGGAGATGCACTAAGGTGTGATAAAGAGGAGACGAGGGGGGAGATGCACTAAGGTGTGATAAAGAGGAGACGAGGGGGGAGATGCACTAAGGTGTGATAAAGAGGAGACGAGGGGGGAGATGCACTAAGGTGTGATAAAGGGAGATGAGGGGGGAGATGCACTAAGGCGTGATAAAGAGGAGATGAGGGGGCGGGAGATGTACTAAGGCGTGATAAAGAGGAGATGAGGGGGGAGATGCACTAAGGTGTGATAAAGAGGAGATGAGGGGGGGGATGCACTAAGGTGTGATAAAGAGGAGATGAGGGGGGAGATGCACTAAGGCGTGATAAAGAGGAGATGAGGGGGGAGATGCACTAAGGTGTGATAAACAGGAGATGAGGGGGGAGATGTACTAAGGTGTGATAAAGAGGAGATGAGGAGGGGGGATGCACTAAGGAGTGATAAAGAGGAGATGAGGGGGGAGATGCACTAAGGCGTGATAAAGAGGAGATGAGGGGGGAGATGCACTAAGGTGTGATAAAGAGGAGATGAGGGGGGAGATGCACTAAGGCGTGATAAAGAGGAGACGAGGGGGGAGATGCACTAAGGCATGATAAAGAGGAGACGAGGGGGGAGATGCACTAAGGCGTTATAAAGAGGAGATGAGGGGGGAGATGCACTAAGGCGTGATAAAGAGGAGACGAGGGGGGAGATGCACTAAGGCGTGATAAAGAGGAGATGAGGGGGGAGATGCACTAAGGAGTGATAAAGAGGTTATAAGCCACATATGACTTTTCCAGATATATCACTTCTCCAGTTCCTGTTTTCTATAGAGTCTATGCACTAAGATCTCCAAAAATTGAGAAATCTTAGTGCATTGACTCCGTAGAATAACATAGGAATTGGAGAAGTGATATAACTGGAGAAGTCATCCTCACTTTATCACCTCTTTATCACGCCGTAGTGAATCTCCCCCAACGTCTCCAGTGTTATAAACTCTCCGATTCCTATATTATTCTATGGAACCCATGCACTAAGGTCTCAGAAGTTGGAGGATTAGTGCATATGTTGCACAGAATAACATAGGAATTGGAGAGTATCACCCCTAAAACATTATCTCCACTTTATCACCTCTGCATCATATCTTAGTGAATAACCCCCCCCCCACTGCAACTGTCGAGCAAACCAACTGCAAGATAGGGGACAAATTCATTTATTAAGGATTTTAACCTCTTCAATGCTGAATAGGCATCCAACACATTATTTGGCAAAGTGTTGGAGAGCACTGTATCATTCAGAGGGTTACTAGCTACAATTAAATGGATAGTAACACTTAATATAGTATAATATTTTAGGGCTTATCCTTCTAAGTAAAATAAGGGTACCACTAATGAGAGGTCTTTTTATTCCAACTTTATTGCAGCTCAAACTTGAATTTTTTAGGTGCCCTAGATCAATGGCCTGACATTTTACAGGTCACTGTTGCTGTACCACCCTATGGAAATGTATAGTCAACTGAGGATGGTGTAGCAACTGCACCACTGTAAAAATACAGGCCATTGAGATACTGCACTTAAAAAATTCAAGTTTGAGCTGCAATAACATTTGAATAAAACTCTTCTCAGCAGTGAGAGGACACTTATTTTACGCAAAGGGAATAAACTCTACAAGATATATATTTTTTACATATGAAGTGTTACTATGCCTTTAAATCAATGGGGATTTTGATACTTTCCCCATGGTGTGGTTGGTTTGCTCAAGAATCTCTCAAGTTCATCTTAATACATCAGCCTAAAAGGCTGCATTAGAGGAGAATACCTCCCAACATTTCACATGGCCAAAGAGGGACACTTTTGTTTTAGGGGGTGTGGCTGGTAGGTGGGGAATCACTCAGCATTTTTAAGGTATTTCATGACTTATTATATACTATATACACATGACTCTAGGCAAAGTGGGGCTGGGCACCCTGAGGCCCACCCACTGTTAGTGAATTACACCTCCTATTTATCCTGAGCCAGTTATTTGCAGATTGAGAATTATTATTTTTGTAGTCTAACAACATAGTAGTAGCAGCAACTGCAGCACCCCCCCCCCATCACTCCTGCCATACTCTTCCCCTGCCATGTTCTTCCCCCCTTTATTCCCACAGACAATGTTTGTCATTCCTGCTCCTACCCACCTAACCTGTTTCATTGCCTATTTCCTTCCTATCTCCCACTCTCTCCCTGCTGTTATTATATAAACCAGCATAGGGTATGTTGACCTACTGGCTTGTAGTGTGCCTGGTTTGTAGAATAACAGCAGAGAAACAGTGGAAAATGGGAAGGAAAGAGGCAGTAAAGGAGTGTGGCAAGGAAAGAGGCAGTAAAGGAGTGTGGCAGGAAAGATGGGGTGGCATAAAGGGATGAGCGAGGAAATCTGCAGAGGATATAAAACAGAGGAGTGGGGGGTTAAGCTGCGATCAAAATGTAGTTGGCGATGAGCTATTGATTCCATTCTGGTAGTAGTTCTGATGTTAGGATAATTAGCAAACAAATTAGATCACATGTCACTGGGCACTCCTTCTCTACAGAATACAAAATCCCTGATACAATTACTTTTTAGATTGCAATACTGTATATGGGTTAATTCATCTGTAGATTGTAAGCTCTAGGCATTATTTATGAGCATCAAATACAGTTATCGACAATGGAAAAGACAATTATTGGGCCAAGTTATCACTAGTGTAGAACCATTTCAGTTGTATTCCCTGTGGTATCACTAGCACAACTCCGTTTCAGTTGTAAGCTCTGTAGTATCACTTGCCTTACTATACAACATTAATGCCAGTAATAAAATTAACTAAAAGGGGGGTTGGTGGGAACGGTGGGCTGGAGCGATAGTAGAAATGGGCCACTTGATTGTATTTGCCCCCCAGGCCAAAAGTTGCCAGCCCTCCCTGCGGATTACCATAACTGACAATGCCCTTAGATGTGGCTAGCTCAGTATCCAGGTGCTTTTTGTGGACCTTAAGCCCTGGGGGGAAATCTTGGGTTCAAGTTCTTTCCTCAGGAGTTACCCACTGAGGCTTCTTTTTAATTCATGGTAATCTGAAGACCGAAGATCTGCAGGAAAAGTGAGCAACCCTTTGAGTGCTGCAGGTCCATATGTCCCATAGTGCGCCTCCGCACAGGGGTTTTTCCTTTGGAGTTACTATTGCGCACTCCTGCACTCATTGGGTCTATCTGTATGTCTGTTGGGTGTTTTGGAGCAGGTTTCTGTGGTAACTTAACCCTTTACATGCTGGTTATGAATCTTTTAGGGGTTTATTGGCACTTTCCCTACTGGGTTCAGTGTTTTTTGGGTCTGCTCTCATGTTCTAGTGATGTTTCATGTAATTTTAATTCAGAGTTTCAACTTTGCAAAATTCGTGAGGCGCGCTTCACCGCATGGACACCATTGCTCCATTCACTTCTATGGAACTGCACAGTTTGGGACATATCTCTGCAACCACTCAACATAGCGACTTCAGAGATGGCACATTTTAATCATCTGCCCTTTCTCTGTCATCCAGTTGTTTTGTGTGTGTTGGGGGGCTCAGGGGCTTCGGGCACTGTTGAGGTACTTTTTCTGAAAAAACTACATTTCCCATGAGCACTTGCTTCATGGGCTCGTCTCTGATTGGCTTCCGCCGCGGCACCGATTTTGTGCCTTTTCCCGAACGAGTATCCTACACAGGCCTTGGACTCTCCTTCTCTCCTCTGCAGATTAACCATTTGCCTGCTAGATAAGTGCATTTTAGCGATTTCTGGGGTGAAATTTTAATCTTACACACTGTATTTGGGTGATTCCTTATACTTTAAAAGTTTTGACACTGTGAGAATGTCTAATCCGTTACAGCTTGGGGCCAGGCCTAAGACTAAGGAAGCTGGGGTCCCTTATTGCGCATTGCTTCTCATGTCATTCAGGGTTACCTAGAGAATTCTCAGGTCATTTATGCTCAGCATGTTCTGATGTTCCTGAGTCTCTCCCAGGGACCTCCAGCCATGTATTAGAGCCAGTTTGGGTGCAAGAGTTCAAGGCTGCTACTAGAGACCTCAGGTCTACATTTCAACTCTTTCATCCCAGTTACAGGGGGTCTTCCACTCCTGGCAGATCCCTTCTTCCGTCAGATCTTCCCTGCCGAAACCATAGGGAGTACCTGACGTATCAGATTCCTCTGAGGAGGAACTGTTGGTGGATTCAGATGTTGAGGAATGTTCTGCTGTGGGCTCCTCTCAGTTTTTTGGGGACCCCTTTGAGGCTGATCCTGATCCCTCTGCTGAGGGCTTGATCAGAGCCGTCTTAACTACCCTAAACATTGCCTTAGTTCAGGAGATTTCTTCGGATCCCTCTGATGTATTTCAGGAGCCTAAGAGGCCCTGTACTTGTTTTCCACCTAACCCCACTCTTGACCGCCTTGTGTCTGATGAGTGGAAGTCTCCAGACAGGAAACCTGTTTCCAAGAAATTTGCCAAGCTTTACCCCCTCTCTGAGGCGGCGCTTTCTCAGTGGGTTCATCCCTCCAAAGTGGATGCTCCTGTCTCCAGGCTATCTAAGTCCACTGCCTTGCCAGTTGCTGATGAGTCCGCTCTGAAAGACTGGACTGACAAGAAACTTGAGGTCTGCCACAAGTCCATTTTTGCCACTGCTGGTACTGCCACGCGTCCAGCATTCGCTGCAACATGGGTGAACCAGTCTGGAATGAGCAGCTCACCCTGGCTGTCCGTCAGGGTGCTCCTACTTCGGATATGTTGTGGGTTCTTGCCAACATTTCTGAGGCCCAGCACTATGTTTCTGCTGCCTTATTTGATGCCATCCGTTTGGTGGCAAGGGTTTCCACCATGTCTGGGGTTGCCAGACGAGCTCTTTGGCTCAAGATCTGGTCTGCTGACATGGCTTCCAAGAAAGCTTTGCCCTCATTGCCTTTTCAAGGCACCTCTTTGTTTGGGCCAGATCTTAAGGATCTGATTAGTGAGGCCACAGGGAGCAAGAGTACCCTTCTGCCTATGGCCCCCAGGAAGAAGACGCCTCTCAAGCGTAATCGTTTTTTTCCGTTCCTTCCAGACTGAGACATGTCCGGTGAACCAGGCAGTTCCCTCAGCTCCGCGTTCCTCTTCCAAGCCCAAACCGCAATGGAAGCCCAAGGTCTCCTCCAAGCCTTCTTTGGCATGACTCACCGAACCCAGGTCCCGACTCGGCTGTGGGTGGCCGTCTCCATCACTACCACAGCGTCTGGGAGGATTCAGTGGCGGACCTGTAGGTTTTACAGGTGGTGGCAGAAGGGTACAGGATTCTTTTCGCTTCTCTTCCTCCCTTTCGGTTTTTCCCCTCTCATACACCCCAGGGCGTAGAGAAACACCGTCTGTTCAGTGGTGCTATCCAGGCCCTTCTGGCAAGGATGTTCTGGAACCTGTTCTAATTCGGGACAGAGATATGGGTTTTTACTCAAACCTCTTTATGGTCTCCAAGAAGGACAGCGGCTGTCGTCCCATTTTGGATTTGAAGGATCTCAATTCCTTTGTGATCAAGACTCATTATCACCAGGATTCCTTAAGGACGGTGATTGATACTATGTCCCAGGGGGAATTCCTTGCCTCTCTGGATCTTCAGGACTTGTATCTACACATCGCCATTCATCCAGAGAGTCTGCAGTATCCCAGATTTGCCTTCGACCAAGGGCACTTTCAGTTTCCAGCTCTTCCCTTTGGTCTGACTACAGCTCCTCAAGTCTTCAACCGTGTCCTAGGAGCTTTAGTATCCATGCTCCATTGGGACGGCATCAGAGTTACTCCATACATGGACGACCTGTTTCTGAAAGCCCCTTCTACGGATCTTCTTCACCAGCAGGTTCAGGACTTCATTCATGCTCTCACCCATCACGGGTGGATCATCAACATGGACAAGACAGATCTTATCCCATCCCAACGTCTGGCCTTCCTGGGCCTTCTCTTTGACTAAGCAGAGCATGGTGTTTCTCATGGACGAGGTGGCTCACCAGATTGCCCACAGGGTTTTGGCTGTTCTGGCTCACGATCCAGTTCCAGCTAAGAAGCTGTTCTCTCTAGTGGGGAAATTCATCTCCACCATAGAAGCGGTTCCATTTGCCATGGCAGAGGTTTGCGATCCAGGTGTGTAGAGGTCAGCCTGACCTTCTGAAGATGTCAGTATCCCTCCATCTTCATGTGGAACTGAGTTTGTAGTGGTGGCTCAACCTCTCCAATGTGCTGAAGGGCAAGTCCTTCCTGGTATCCTTCTGGACCACAGTGAAAACGGATGCCAGCCTTTCTGGCTGGGGAATGGTACTGGGTCACCTGAGTGCTCAGGGTCAGTGGTCACTGGAGGAATCGCTCCTTCCCATCAACGTGTTTGAGCTTCGAGCGATATTTCATGCCCTTCGCCATTGGACACCCCAGCTGGAAGAATTCCCATTCCGGGTCCAGTCCGACAATGCCACGGCGTGGCTTACATCCTCAAGCAGGGCAGAACAAGAAGTCTCGCCGTTTGGTTAGAGGTCAAGGCTATTATGTCCTGAGCAGAAGAACATGTTCCTGCCATATCCGCAGTGCACATTCCTGGCGTAGACCATGTCATGTCAGACTTCCTCAGTCGACACACTGTGGACAGCGGAGTGTGGAAACTGCACCCAGAGGTGTTCACCCTCACTGTTCAGAAGTGGGGTCTTTCTTGCATCGACCTGATGGCGACAAGACACAACCGGAAGATTCCGAGGTTCTGCTCTCGCTGGAGGGATCCACTAGCGGTGGATGCCATGTCCATTCCTTGGTTATTTCCTCTGGCTTACATCTTTCCTCCCCTTCCCATGTTGCACAGAGTGATACGGAACTTGATATTTGACCACTGTCCAGTCATTCTGATTGCTCCGTACTGGCTTCAACAGGCTTGGTTCCCGGAGCTTCTGGATCTGTCAGTAGCTGAGCCATTCTGGCTCCCTTGCCGTCTGGATCTTTTTCTACAGGGTTACCTGTGGAAGGAGGATATTCATTGTCTAGCTTTGACGGCTTGGAAACTGAATCCTCAATACTGAAGAAGAAAGGTTTTTCTTCTAGTGTGATGGCTACTATGCTTAGTGCCCGCAAACCTGTTTCTTCTAAGGCCTACCATCGTGTCTGGTCGACCTTTCTATCTTTGTGTGCTGATAGTGGCCTTTCTCAGGATTTTGATCTGTCTACGGTCCTGGCTTTCTTGCAGGACAGTGTGGATAAGGGCCTCAGTTTGACCTCCCTTAAGGTTCAGACTCCTGCTCTCTCTGTTTTCTTTCAGAGGCGCATTGCTATCCTTCCTGACGTCAAGGTTTTCTTCCAGGGCGTTTCTCATACTCGTCCTGTTTTCAAGACTCCCGCTTCTCAGTGGGATCTTAATTTGCTTTTGGGCGTCCTTCAGCGCCCTCCCTTTATGTCCTTGGCTATTATTCCTCTGCTGATGTGGAAAATGGCCTTTCTCCTGGCGATCGTGTCTGTTCTCTGTACCGCGGAGTTACATGCTCTGTCTTTTAGACCACCCTTTTTGGAGTTTCAAAAAGACAAGGCGGTGCTTTGCACATCTCAGGAGTTTCTCCCAAAGGTGGTCTCTGAGTTCCACATTAATCAGGAGATTGTGATGCCTTCTTTCTGCCCTGATCCTACCTCTGACAAGGAGAGGGATCTCCACTTGTTAGATGTGGTGTGTTGTCTCAAGTTTTATGTACATCGCACTGAGTCCATTAGACAGTCTGAAGCGTTGTTCATCATTCCTGAGGGCCCCAGGGCAGGGAGACCTGCATCCAAAGTGACTATTGCATCTTGGATCAAGTCCACTATTCGTAAGGCTTACAAGCTAAGGAAGAAGGCTGTTCCCTTACCGGTCACGGCTCATTCTACAAGATCCATTGGGGCTTCTTGGGCTTACAAGAATCAGGCCTCCGCTGATCAGTTGTGCAAGGCTGCCACTTGGTCGTCTGTGCACAACTTTTCGAAGCACTACCATGTTGATGTGCTGGCATCGGCTGACGCCAGTTTTGGGACGAAGATCCTGGAGGCAGTCTTGCCTGTCTAGGATCTTCTTCGGTTCTTTGGTGCTTCCTTCACTTTTGAGCCCTGTTGGCTCTAGTTCAGTGTGCTGTGTAACAGTTCCTGAGATGTTATTACCCCTGCTCAGTGTCCATTGACACTTCATTTGTTTTGTTGGGCTATCTCTGAACTGATGGTTCATATCTGTTCTGGTGACTTTGGGGGCCTTGTGCCTGGTCCTTGCCTTACTTCCCGCCTCTGGGAAACTCAGTGGTTGGACATCCCAAAGTTACCAGTAACCTGTACTGGATGACAGAGAAAAGAGCATTTTAGTCTTACCTGTTAAATCCTTCTCTCTTAGTCCATACAGGTTACTGGTCTCCCACCCTGTCAAGGGACCATGCTAGGCTCTTCTGTGGCAGACTGTGGGGGTCATGCTCACAGGTGTCTTCTTTCCTTTCTACTATCTAGTCAATAGTTAGTGTGTCAAATCTTGCTGGAGCTGTTTGGCTAGCTGCAACCAAGGAGGGAAGGTAGGCTTCACCCACTGCATTCACTTCTAGAATTGTTTCTGCCTAGTTAAAGGGGTGGATCACCTACCCAAAGTTACCAGTAACCTGTATGGACTAAGGGAAAAGGACTTAAAGATAAGACTAAAATCCTCTTTTCTTCCATATGGTGCAGTTGGTTTGCTCCAGAATTGTATATCTTTATCGTATTGGATACGAATCCAAATCTCCAGTGTAAATAGGGAAAATTCTGTTTGTCTCCTGGGGTGTAACAATGAGATAACATAAACCCCCCATAGTATGAGAGAAGTCACACAGATACAGTTTGATGCAGCTTCCATGTTTATTGCCTAAAGGGCCATCAGTGTTTCAGTATAATGCACTGAGGACCTCTCTCTTGTTCAGTGGGTAAAAGCCCTATTTAAATAAGTGGTAATTTTAATTTCTCCTCTATAGTGCAGTTAGTTTGTCCCAGAGTTGCTCCTCCTTATTTCCTCCAATAGGACTGAAAACTCCTTCTGTTAGTGGATGGCGCCCCCATGTGGGCTGGAAGTCACTGGGCCACATGTGGAGGTTTATTTTTTTTTTGGCCAATAGCGGAATTAGGACAGTTTAAATCCCTCTTTTTGGAAGAGTGAAGTGAGGATAAAATGTTGGATTCAGGACAGACAACTGGACTTTATCTATACACACAACAGTACTTATATACAGGGGTAGTCAGTCTTTACACCTCCCGCTCTTGGGGACTACAACCCCTATATTCCCCAACACATACAGGTCCAAACATTGCATACCCCTGGTGTATAACACACTAAGGGTGGAATGCAAGAAAAGTGTAGCATTTGCTATTTTTTGAAAGCCATAAATTGATGTACAGTTTGCAGTTCCTTATGCTTTAATGTAAGAAACATACTAAAACCTTGATTCTGACTAGCACATGCCTAATTTAACTGAAAATATAGCCAGATGTTTGAAATAGACACAATTGCTAATCATCTCACAAAACTGCAGGCATTCACAAAAAATGCAAACGTTCTCTAATTCAGAATAAACATGCACACATTTTGGTGCTAATCATTTTGCCATCAAGATTATACTGTAAATAGAGATTATGAAAGTTTCTTGCATTCCTCCCTAACTCATAACTAACTGACACACTAAAAAAAAGAAAACTGTTACCGGAATCACTTTGACCAGATTGATACATTTAATCCATGAGCTAGAGGTTCCTATAAAGGCTGGTAAACTACTGTATGTAACGGTTTCACATTGGTAAATGTCAGAGTGTATAGAATACTTGGCCTGGTCTGATCTCCCAATTCATGTGTCTACTTATTCCTTCTTTACAGAACCCAAGAAATCCAGTTCTCTGTCAATCATCGTGGCTGTGGTGGTTGTTATGAATCTGCTGGTTATCACTGTGGTTGGAGTTGTTGTGTACAAGAAGCGCACAGGTAACACATATATTATATATACATGTATACAGACACACATGGGACTGGGCAGCGCACATTCTTTAGTACATACAGAACACAGGAAAATCCTGCAGATAATATGCCTCATAATTTATATAGGACTAATTCTGCCTTTTCTGTTATTTTTAGGAAAACCAAAGGCTAGTTACATGCGTAAGTAGCATATTCTTATATGTGTGAATATTATCTTTGAAATGTACTGAGTTGGAATCTGTGCTCTACTTGTACTGTGTATACATGTCCTGGTGTAGTATTAGTAGTAGTTGTAGTAGTAGTACTGTGTGTGTAGGAGGCTGGCACTGATATGTACCTGTGCTGTGTATACATGTCATGGTGTAGTAGTGTGTGTGTGTGAGGAGACTGGCACTGCTGCTGTCTGCACTGTACCTGTGATATGTATACTTGTCATGGCGTAGTAGTGTGTGTGTGAGGAGACTGGCACTGCTGCTGTCTGTACTGTACCTGTGCTGTCTATACATGTCATGGTGTAGTAGTGTGTGTGTGAGGAGGAGACTGGCACTGCTGTCTGTACTGTACCTGTGCTGTGTATACATGTCATGGTGTAGTAGTGTGTGTGTGAGGAGGAGGCTGGCACTGCTGCTGTCTGTACTGTACCTGTGCTGTGTATACATGTCATGGTGTAGTAGTAGTGTGTGAGGAGGAGACTGGCACTGCTGCTGTCTGTACTGTACCTGTGCTGTGTATACATGTCATGGTGTAGTAGTGAGTGAGGAGGAGACTGGCACTGCTGCTGTCTGTACTGTACCTGTGCTGTGTATACATGTCATGGTGTAGTAGTGTGTGTGTGTGTGTGAGGAGACTGGCATTGCTATTGTCTACACTGTACCTGTGCTGTGTATTGAGGTCATGGTGTAGTAGTGTGTGTGTGGAGGAGGCTGCCACTGCTGCTATCTGTGCTTTATCTGTACTGTGTATACATATCATGGTGTAGTAGTGTCTGTGTAGTAGACTGCCACTGCTGCTGTCTGCAGTGTGCCTGTGCTGTGTATTCAGGTCATGGTGTAATAGTGTATGTGAGGAGGAGGATGGTACTGCTGCACTGTGCACTGTACCTGTGATGTGTATATAGGGTTGCCACCCAGCCGGTATTTTACCGGCAGGCCGGTAAAAAATTGGCTTCTGTCCAATGTTAAGTCTATGGAGAGAATGCCATGGCCGGTATTTTTTTAAAGAAAAGGTGGCAACCCTATGTGTATACATGTATTGTAGTAGTGGGCTTGAGGGGGATATATAATTCCAGTCCAGGTTTTGGTAAGCACACCCAAGATAAAACCCATTTAAAATTGCTGGATTGTAACTAATTTTGACAACAGTAAGTAAAAGCAAAAACACAAAGTATTGGCGCACACCCATATCTACTTAGTATTAACCCTTTTCTTTGCAGCATATTGCCTGCATATCACCACTATACTAAAAATGAGGTTTTAGTCACATAAGGTGGCCATAGTGTCCTAAGCTTGCCCCCCACACCAACGTACCCCATCAGAATCAAGTCCTAACCATAATTAGCTTTGTCATATGAGCTGAATTTCTCCTGCTTTATTCATTTATTAACTTTAATTTATTGTATCCTGAGAACTGAATCTTTGTTTACTCATTCTGAGATACACAGTAAAAACAAAAAAAAAAAAAGAAACACACACGCCAGGGCCCATTTGCACATTTGTATAATTAATATCCCCATAAAGAGTGCTTATCGTACAATGTTAACCATATGATTGCTGGGTTCAGGGCCAGATTTCCTAATAGGCAGAGAAAGCAAGTGTCTAGTGCTCTGAATTGTGAGGGATGGTGCTTCAGTTATGCTGGCCACACCCACATTCTGGATTGTTAGTGTGGCCAGAGCAATCTTAATGGACTCCATTTAAAGAGGTAGAAAATGCAGCAGGGCCAAATGGACTACCGACCGACAGAATTAAATGTCTAAGTCGGTATTCAATGGCCCTACCAGCTAAAACCGCAACAGACGTTAGGCCCAGACATGGTCTTGTGGCCAAACATCCATTTTGTGCATTGAGTTCCCAAAACGCTGCTAAATTGCGGCAATAATGGGAACTTCAAAGGAAAAAAGCTAACTATCAGTGCTTGACATACTGTCAACCACTGATCGTTACAATAGACACACGGGTGCTACAACGTGTCCATATCTTAAGGTGCAATAGCAACAATTTAAAGAAACGTTCACAGGACTCACCACTGCCACTTTACATTCGGGTGCACAAATATCTCAGGGTCTCCATTCCTGGTATGTCACAAACGAATAAAAGATTGATAGCACCACCGAAGATCATTCTTTTAAAACTTCCAGCTTTATTACCGCTCCTTAAAATTAGCACAGCATATAGCAGGACAGAGATATGACACTTAGCATACATAGTTCCGCCAGACCCTCATACTGGTCTAGACATGTATGAGGGTCTGGCGGAACTATGTATGTTAAGTGTCATATCTCTGTCCTGCTATATGCTGTGCTAATTTTAAGGAGCGGTAATAAAGCTGGAAGCTTTAAAAGAATGATCTTCGGTGGTGCTATCAATCTTTTATTTGTTGGGAACCACCAATCGTTACCTTACATGTTTAACTCTTACCTGTCATCCACTGTCCCTCTCCTTCTATCTTCCATCTTTCTTTTATCGTCTTTAAAGGAGCAGTTAACATTTATTTATGAAAACACATATTTTATAGAGCTTTTCCTGCTGAATAAAACAAGGTCACTCCCATCGCTGTCAGATGTTTTATTCAAAATTTATAGCAGTTCAAATAATCAGGAAATGAATTTACTGTGTTTACTTCCTGATAGTTCTAACTGACAGGAAGTGACTGGCAGTTTCTATTATATTCTATGGAGAACTGTAAGTCTCTGACTTTTCTGACTTTCCTCTCCACTAGAATCTAACAGGAAAACTAATTAGAATTTGACCACTAGAGGGCACTGCTAATGTAAAAAAACATGGGTTTAAACTGTAATACCTCTGGAAATATAAATCTCTCAGCAGTGGGAGTACCCTTATTTTACTCAATAGGAAAATCCCTACAATATATATTTTTTCATAAAAAAAGTTTACTGCTCCTTTAATTTTATCCTCTCTTCTTTTTCCTGTGTTCCTTCTGTCTTCTATCTTCACGTGTTGTACCTGTAAAAAATTGAGATATTAATATATGTTGTATATAAAAGAACCCTGCACATGTATGCATAGTTTAACCTCTTGAGTGCTTTGTATACCTTTCAAGGGCATATGTAGAGGTGTGCGGGTCAGTAAAGTAAAACATACCACAAGTCTTATATGTATATGCCCATTAAACATTTCCCAATAATGATCTAACAGTAGCAAAATATATTTGCCATGATAATACATCCTAATTTTCTCTTTCTCCATTGGGAAGGGGGGGTGGTTTCCATTAATGTTAAATCTCAGGTCTTTATTTTCTCCTGTAGAAGCTGCACACAATGACTCTCCTCCATCCTCCGTCTCTGGTGGTAAGTTACTGAATACTTACTTCTGCATTCTTGGTATGTAATGGTTAGAACCGATCTAGAGATAAACTGAAATTCCTCCCACGTCATGCACTATACACTCCTCATCACTGCACAGCCACACTAGTTTATTGTGTGACCTCAGGAGAGATAGGGCCATTTCCCTGTGGGCAAATGCTTTTTCTCTAGTGCCGTTGAGGATGCAGGGACCATGGGGTTAAAGGAGCAGTAAACTTTTTTTATGAAAACACACATTTTATAGAGCTTTTCCTGCTGAATAAAACAAGGTCCCTCCCACTGCTGTCAGATGTTTTATTCAAAAATTAGAGCAGTTTAAATAATCAGGAAGTGAATTTACTGTGTTTACTTCCTGATCGTTCTAACTGACAGGAAGTGACTCAGCAGTTTCTATCACATTCTATGGAGAACTGTATGTCTCTGACTTTTCTGACTCTCCTCTCCATTAGAATCTAACAGGAAATCTAATTAGAATTTGACCACTAGAGGGCACTGCTAATGTAAAAAACATGGGTTTAAACTGTAATAACTCTGGAAATATAAATCTCTCCGCAGTGGGAGTACCCTTGTTTCACTCAATAGGAAAATCCCTACAATATATATCCTTTAAGCAGCTTGACTATCGGAGGCAGGGCATTCTAAACAAACAAACTCCTCCCACCTCCTAACTGCTAACCCCTCACTCTGCCCAATTGCCTTCAGTTTTTTTAGTGTCCTTGAAGAAGGTTCAGGGCAACTTCCCTCCTGAAGAGATCTTCGTTAGTCCTTTTTGTTATTTTACGTTTCTCCTCAAAGATTCTGAGGGCCCTCACTTTGTGAGGAGAGTCCTCCTATTTAACTCTTTCATTCCTATCTTCCTTGTACTGAAATGGCTTACACTCTGAATCATAGTGTTATGGGGGTAGAAGTTTTGTAATTAGTAGGTGATCTTTGTGGGACACATACAGGTTTGATTTTGTATTATTATTTTATTTCATTTTAAGTAGGGAAAAATTACCTCAAATTTACCTCATATTTTCTTTATTTATTTTATAATTATTACAAAATCCTCTTTTAGTGCATAGTACTCTGTATTTCCACACAGAGCACTATACTGCACTGCTTACATTGCTAGTTTCCTTCTCCTCACCTGAAGTTACCTCACACAGCGGCGGCCATTACTTAGCACGGATCCAGAGTTTCTCCTCTCAGCAGCCTCCATAAATAAATAGTAAATTATCTGATTTTTACAGCTCTGTAGGAGCAGGGCACTTTCACTTGCTTTCTCTAAGTTTACTTGGCCATCTGCTTTAGATGACTCCACAAGAGCAGCACTATACAATGTGTGATAACAAATAAGCCCTTCACTATCAGATCCTTTTGGGGTATGGTTTAACCCCTTAACTATCGGCGCCGCAACGCGAGTTAAGGACTGCGGAGTATTTTTTTCTTTTTCCAGTTCCGGACTCCCAGAACAGCGTGCAGCCGCCGGGGGAGCCCGTAACTCCATGACGGTCATAGTACGTCATGGGTTGTTCAGTCAGATCGACCCTTGACGTACTATGACCGTCAAGGGTCGTTAAGAGCTAACAGTGGGCCTATAAATGCAATAAAAATTTTAATCTGCCATTATTCAACCTATGTGTTCATCTGTTAATGCACACACTATTTTAATGGTTGTTGGACTATAAGTCTCCATTTACAAAAAGTTCCTTTGGCACATTGGCATATATTAATACTTCTCATTGTATTCACTGTAAGGAAGTTGAACATTTCTAATTAGAGCATACTAAGCTGACACAAGTAAAAATATACAATGCAAAGATCACAAAAAAATATGTCTGTATATGCTAAATGTATGGACTTAGAGGCTAACAGAGCTTCTTCTTTTACCGTGGTCCCCTCCTATACTGGAACCAAAGTGGGCTAAGTCCTTACCAGGTTCTCTTGCCAAATTAGGGAGGATTTTGCACTGGTGGTTTACAGAAGCACTAGGGCTGCAACAACTAATTGATTAAATCGATAAGAATCAATAATGAGAATCGTTGCCAACGATTCTCATTATCGATTAGTTGTGCAAGGGGGAGCTGGTTGGCTGCAGTCAGGGCCGGTGCTAACGGTATCCATTTAAATGCGTGCATTTTAAATATTGCGCAGCTGCATGCCTTATTAAACATGTCGTCTGGAGTAAAAGGGCGGCATGAGAACATCGCACTGCATATAAGCGCGACATTATCATGTCGCCTCATTAAATGGTGCATCCCTCTCTCTCTTCTCTTCCCCCCCTGGCTGTCGGTTTGTCTGCCTCCTGGCTGTCACACGAGGCATGCTCCAGGGCGGTGCAGGGGGTGCTGTCCGCTGACTCACTCCAAGACGATGGATCTCGTTGCTGGCACAGCCCAGTTGGGGAATGTTTACTGGGGTCAAGGGGTCGCTGCCAGCTCCAGGGGAGGAGGGTATGATGTCGTAACCCTGGTCATCATGGAGGACTATGGAGATTGTGCCTGCCGGCCATTTGGATGTTCAGCCCTGCACCACACTACTATTTACTCCAACATCATCAAATAACAAGGTGCCTCTCCAGCAACAGACTCTGGACATGGTGAGAGATGCACCAGTGGCCCACCAGAGTAAGACCATCTCACTGGGCAGGAGCTGTTGTAGACTACAACTCCTGTAATCCCCAACAAGCCAACAGCTGTTTGGGGTTCTTTTAAGTTGTCACCTCAATGCAGTGCTAAATGGTGCCTACCTCCGGTGTACATCTTGTGACCTCTATGGTTTATACAAGTTGTTTAACTGGTTTCTTAATTTAGATTTTTCTTGTTTAGTTTTACTGGTTATCTTGTGTTTTACTTTTATACTAGTTTATTGCACTTTTCATTTTATTATTCATTAGATGGTGTAAATATGTAGCTGGGCACGAACACCTAAGAATGAACTCTGGTTTTATACACTTAAATATTTCTGTATGATGCAGTGACCTTGATCACCGGGTGAGATCGGGATTTCCACGTATCCCAGCTCTGGCAGTGCCCTCTCTTTGGGCTGCCAGGCTGGAGTGTCCCTGTGAGCCGAGGCTGCCTGTTGCATGGCTGCTGATTCTCTTTGTGGTGGCTGCTGCCAGGCTCCCATCTGTCCGTCTGACTGGCTGAAAAAGGGGGGCTGATCTCCAGATGTTCAGGGTTACTCATGTAGCCCCTGCTCTGGTCCCAGTGTCACTGGCAGCTCATGTCTCTCTTCTGTGCGCTCTGAAGCAGGGATTGTGAGTGAGACAGGAGCTGCCAGTGACACTCGAACCAGAGCAACAGCTGCTCTCCTGTGCAGGGAAAGACGGCCAGTAAAAATCAGGTATGCACCTTTTAATGAGGCAACATAAGAATATCTCGCTTATATGCAGCGCGACATTCTCATGTCACCCTTTTTTTCTCCAGCCGACATGTTCAATGCGGCATGCTGCCACTGGATATTTCAAGTGCGCCCATTTAACTGTGAAATAGCGCTAGCATAAGGCGGCTTAGGCAGCCACCGTAGGGCGCCGCAGCGGAGGGCGCCCAAACAGGGGAGCTGTGAATTTTTTTTATTTTCATTTATTTATTTTTATATATCTGCCGCAAGGGAGTGCTGATTTACGCTACAAGTGCTCCCTTGCGGCGTCTATTCCTGGAGGTTTCGTTCTCATCATGAGATGAGGCAGCAATTCAGACTATAGGAAGTCAGAGACACTATGACCAGATGCCGCGATGTGGCCACTAACGTCAGATGCACGCACCGCATCCTTGCACATAGAACAGCCCCAGACGCCAGACCCAGCCAGAGTCAGACAGCACAGCCCGTGGGACATGAGAGTGGACAGACTGGAAGGTGGGCATTATTTTAGGGCTCTAGATTTGAAGCTTGAGAGCAGGCTTCACCATAGCTAATATGCATTAATCTAATCTGTCCCTGTAGCCTAGGTGTAAATGTATACTATTTTCTGTATGTAAAATGCCATTCAAGAACAGCAGCCTGGGGCTACAGTGAGAGTTCAATGCGGTGCTTGAGCACTAAAGCATAAATCATTGTGACCTGGAGGGGTACGCAACGCATTGCTTTGTAGTGCGTTGTCTACCCCTGTCACTCAAAGGGTTAAAGCCCTTGTATATGTATTTGCTTCCTTCCTTCTCTGTAATGACTAGCATTCAGTATGTCCCTCTCCCCTTCTCAGCTTTCTCTCAACCCCTCTCTCTTTATCTCCACTGCTATTCTGCCATTCCACATCCCAGGGGTGCATCTGGGAGCACGTTGTTTGTACTGACATGCATTGGTTCCATCTGCTACTAAAGATTGTCATCCCCTGTACGTTACAAATACTTATACATGGGCAATGTCGTTTTTTTTTTTTTTTATTATTTTGCTTTATTCCCCCCCCCGCCTTGGAAGAGTCTTAGCCATTTGAGAGGGGGCTGGGTAATGCCAAAGATCACTGGCCTTTGTGTTGTTCCTGCCACAGGCTCAATCCAGACAGCCACAGGGATCCTTTAACTGGTACAAAACTAATACAGCATTCTTCCTCCGTCTATTACCGCAGCAATGGTGGAGTTAACTCTGTGTGACCCAAAATGGAGTGCAACACTATTGTACTCCCCTCTGGTACACACATGGTTAAGCTAAGAATGAACGTGGTCTGCTATGACTCCCAGTGCAAATGCCTGATGAAGTCAGAAACATGGTAACATTCTGGAGCAAACCAACTACATTACATGGAACAAATAACATTTGCATTGAGTTCCCCGTGGATTTTAACCCACTGAATGCTACATAGTTATACAGCAAAGCAATCCGTAGGGATGTCTGTTTGTTCCATGTGGTGAGGGTGGTTTGCCCCAGAACTGAACATCTGTATTGTACTACATGGCATACAGCATTATGTATAAAAGTGGAGCAGTGCAGTTGTGAAGCAAACAAACTGTATTGCAGAGGGCATATAAAAATTCCGCATTGATTAATTTAAATGGGGCTTTTAATGCCTCTCTATCATTCAAGGAGTTAAACGTTCCATTTGAATGAATATGAATTTTTAGGTATCCCATATGATGAGGTTGGTTGGCTCCAGAATTGTACTACGCCGCTTCTATGAATTGTACTACTCCGCTTCTATGACCCATGGCAATTAACAAACTTATATACAGATATATAGACAGATACACATACTAGCAGTGTGGGACGGCATTGCCCATCTGTTTGTTTATTTTTAAGGAATTTTGAGTGGCAGAGGGGTCTGCAGTGTATTGGAATGCATTGCATACTCCTCTAAAATTCAAAGGGTTAATATGAATTCTGCTGTTTGTTTTTAACACTCAGTTTGTTCATTAACCCCTGCGCGTCCTATGACGTACCCGGACCGTCACGCTGGTCCGGCACTTAAGGACCAGTGACGGTCCTGGTACGTCACGTACTTTTACTCACCGCGCTCCTGCAGGAGCGCGGTGAGTAATACCGTTGACTGAAATTGATCGCTCCAAGACCGGAGCGATCTCTTTCAGTTCTCCTTTCGATGTTTCGCCCCACGTGATCAGTCACGTGGGACGGCACGTCGAACTCGTCTGTCTGGTCCAAAGGACCAGACACCGCGGGATCGTCGGACCTTAAGGGGTTAAATAATTTTAAGTAATGAAAAATTTGCATATTTTTTTTTATCCAGTTAATCCAAAAAATAATCGGCCAACTAATCGATTATCAAAATAATCGAAGCACCTTGTGCAACATTTAAAGTTCCATGAACATAAAATCCTCCAAAAATCTTACTTATTCGCCCTCAGAGTCATGTGACAATGAAAGTGAATTGGCCAGTGACTCAGATTAAGAGTCCATGGAATCTTTAATTAAAAAGCTAACCTGGATCTGTTGGAGATTTCGGATGATCAAGCTTCTAAGTCCTCTTCAAAGTCACTTTTTAAACGTAAAAAGAAATATACTATTATATTATTGTTATATAAGAGTGATCAGAAAGTCACGGATGAGTGGGAAAATCCAGGTAAACCTGTGGTCATTCCCATGAAATTTGCTAAGGTATACCCTTTTCTAAATCAAAGGTTGACCTTTGGTCCAAACTGCCAACGGCTGACCTTGGACTGTTTCCAGACTGTCCAAACATACCACTGTTCAAGTTCAGCCAACAGCAGATCTTAAAGCTCCTGCTAATAAAAATATTGATACCTTGACAGACTGAGGTTTTATGGACCAGGAACAATAATTTGCGCTTCCATTGCTTCAACCTGGGCATGTAGAGCTGCTGAGGTCTGGCAAACTCAAATTATTCAAGCTTGCAAATAATGTGCCTTGTGATCATATTTTCTGTATTATGGGCTACCTCCAAGAGTCCGCATCCTGTATTGGGAAAGATGCCTTGGAGATAGCTAAGTGGGTATGTGAATGTTCAGCATCAACTTTCACAGCAAGTAGTGCTTTATGGTTAACCCCTTAAGGACCGGTGCTCACATGCGCGGCCGGCATTTGGCGTCCACGTGGCTTTTTTTTTTCTTTACTTCCGGTTAAGGGCTTCCGGAGCAGCGTGCAGCCACGCTGGGAGCCCTGAACTCCATGATGTGCAGGGACCGTCACTGGTCCTTAAGTGCTGGAGGTTCCTTCATTTTAATAGAGCAAAGCCTACTTGGGCACAAAAGAAAAATGTGCCCAAGACTTCAGACTCCAAGCCCACTTCAGAATGAAGTTTAGTGTATAAAGTCTCTCACAAATCCTCCTCTAGTGGGAAGGGTCTATTACTTCGCTCATCTATGGAGGATGTCAGTTTCAGACGAGTGGGTACTTCAACAAGTTACACAGTGGGGGAGATTCACTAAGCGGTGATAAAGAGGTGATAAAGTGAAGGTGACTTATCCAGTTTATCACGTCTCCAGTTCCTATTCTGTGGAGTCTATGCACTAAGATTTCTTCAACTTTGGAGATCTTAGTGAATAGGCTCCATAAAATAACATAGGAACTGGAGAAGTGATAAACTGGCGAAGTCACCTCTACTATATCACCTCTTTATCACCGCTTAGTGAATCTCCCCAATGTATTTTACAACCTCATCGTTTTTTCACAGCCACAATACCAAATGAAGAGACTTATAGACGGCCTTTCATCAGACAATCCATCAGTTTTGGACAACGATGTGATAATCCCAGTACCAAAGAACAACATTTCAAAGGCTTTATTCCAATCTTTTTATGTTACCCAAAAAAGACAGAGGATTCTGTCCTATCCTGGACCTGAAACAACTAAACCAGTTTTTCAAAGTTCTCAGGTTCAAGATGGAATGTATCAAGTCAATGATAGGGGCCAAGGAACCAGAGGAATTTCCCACATCCCCAGACATCAAAGGTGCATACCTACACACTAGGAATACCTCAGGTTTGCATACCACAACCATTTCTTTCAAATTGTGGCTCTGCCTTTTGGTCTAGCCACAGCACTGAGAGTTTTCACCAAGTTGATTGCTCCCCTAATGGCTCACTGCAGATCCATGGAAATAAACATAACTCCCTACTTGGACGATCTGCATTTCCTTTCCCCGTCCCATTCACCTCTTCATCATGTCCTCCATTTGCTACATCATCATGTCCTCACTCCACCCTCCTTTTCGACTCACATTTGCCCCCTCATCATGTCCTCCATCCATTTCATTCGCCTCTGGCTGCTTCATTTCCCCCTCCCTTCCATTCATTGCTTTGCCTCCCCCTCCATTCCATGCACTCCTTCATCTCCCCCTCAACCCCATTCACCTCCACCTCTCTATTCACAGTTGAGCAAGACAGCAGCCCAGGTAATGAACTCAGGCACAGCCTGTCCTTCTCATTGCTTAACCCCCTTCACTGACACTGTAGGTCCCTGTTTCTCTTCCTGCCACGCTCCACCATCCTCCTTTGATTGTGGTTAAAAAACAGACATCTCCCAAATGAATCAGTGCTCTCTACATGCAGGTTTTGCCAAACTGCATGCTACTACCAGCCTTCCCAGTACCTCCAGCCCTGTGTCTAACAGAGCAGTAATAATGTACTTGGACAATAAATCCCCAGTTGTACAGTTTTACATGTGAACCTCGGCCCAATCACACTGCTCTATGTTATAATTTATATCACTGCACACATAAGAGCTACACTTTTGAAATATAATATACTTGCATACATACATACACACACAAACGGGGATGATGGACCAGAGTCCTATTAGGATGTGGGTAGTGATATTAATATATCATATACTGAGGAAAAGTAAGCTGTCTAATTTGGGCGTTGGGAGTAATATCAACAATAAACATATAATTGGATATGACCCTTAATGCCCATATGCTTATAAGAGGCAGATGAGGCAGATGTTAGAAATGCTGCTCATTAAACAGTGATTCCTCACCTCATTGTCCTGTTCACATCCTTCTTTGCCCAAAATAAATAGGACCAAATGATGCAAACTATGTAAAATCTAGGCCATGTGTCACTGACTACTACTAAAATGCTTCTGTAGCTCAGGGGTTATCTAGCTGCTCACCTGATCCCATGCTAATACTGGCAGGGTAGAGTAAAGGCTTTTCCATTCCTGCACTGATCAGCTACTGGCTGCTACAGGGGAAGAGAGGAACAAACTTGAATGTCTCAAACTCCACAGTACTAGTGCTATTGTGGAGAGTGGGGATTTCTGCTCTCTGCAATCACACTAGTGTAGTAGGGTTTGAGAAGTGGGGAAATGTGTCTTTCTCCGCCTCTACAGCACCCAGTAGCCAATCAGAGCAGGAGTGGAGCAGCCTTCCGCCAGCTCTGCAAGAATTAGCATTCGATCAGATGAGCTTCTAAGTGAGTATTAACCCCTTAGCTATAATAGCACTTTAGTTGTAGTCAGGAACGCATGGCTTTTACATTCGATTAGTTCTTAGGTTTACTGTTTCTTTTATAATAATTTTTCTCTTACATCCAATGTGGAACACATGAATCATGGGAAATTACCCTCCTGCAGCAGGGCAGGGCACTTGGTTTTAAAGGCTCTTAGGAGGTGGACTCCCTCCCTAGTTCAATTTACCCTCACCAATCCATCTCAGTATTGAAAGTGACCTTAAAGGAGGTGCATCAGGGCAAAGGTCCTCTCTTAGCTTTCTTTTCTGTATCGTCCTTGAGGGATGCTGAGACCATGGGTATGCAGGGACCAAGGGCTATAGAGCTTCTCCTTCCAGGAGGCAGTACTCTTCAAACTAATCTCTCACTCCCTGCCCTCTATACCCTTCCAATCAGCTTCAAGCTGTTTTTTTGAGTGACCTTCAGGAGATTCAGGGCTGTTTCACTGCTGACAACTAGTCTTTTATTTTTGGTTGTATTTTTCATTTTCTTCTTATTCTTTGTGGAACCCACACTTGGTGGGGAGTGCTCCTGGAACCTTGCTGTCTGTCCACTTGATTATCAGTCTCACGGGGGCTGCAGGATGATGGACCATCAGGCTCTAGAGTTTCCCATTAACAAGAGGAGTACTTCCTGGGGCAGCTTACACAGTTGTATAGGGTAGTTAAATACGTGAGGCTCAGCATTTTCCTTTTTCTTGTGTGTGTCACCATGGTAGAGCCCAGAGAGTGGCTAGAGGAAACCAGCATACCATTCCATCTTGTTCAACCAATCCTTCTGGAACTCACACTTCCAATTATACAAATTGTTCCTCCTCTCATGCTGTGGGGCAGTCTGCAGGGGCTTGCTGTGATCTTTCACTAGTGTTGGAGCCAGAATGGGCTAAGGCTTTGCCACGCTCCATTGCTAATACACTAGAGTGTCTGTTGGGCAAATGGTTGATTGACTCACCCAGAGGGCCAACCAAACGTCCAAAGCTGATGTATTTAACCAAGACTCATCTGTTCTTACTGGCAATCCCTCATTCAAGGATGAAGGCAGAATCCACAGTTAGGGTACTGACCTTCCCCAGTCTCTGCCTGTCAGACTTGTCTTCCATGGATGTGGAAGAATCTGACTTAGTCAAACTATTAATCACGGCAATTCTGTATGATTTTACAAGTATGAGAGGTGATGTCTAAGGACAGATCCTCTTTTTCACTTTTAGAGTGCAAAAAGAAATATTCTGTATATTTTGCTGCTAACAATGAATTGGACTAGATTATTCAAGCTGAGTGGTGTTTTCCAGACAAGGTTCTATGTAACCCTAAAAGGTTTTCAAGATTCTACCCTTTTCTTGTAGACAAGGTGAAACTCTGGTCAGCCCCACCAGAAGCAGATTCAACAGTGGCTCATCTCTCCAAGCACACTACATTACCGGTGAAGAGAACGCTGCTCGTAAAGGTTCCACTGATAAAAAACTGGGCATGTTTAACAGACTGCTGTTTTCTGGCCAGGGTGCTTTTATTCTGGGAGCATTTGCCTCGGCTTGGACTTAAAGAGCGATGGAAGTATTGCAGAATTAACGTCTTCAGGATATTCAGGATGATTCTCACTAAGAGGATGTTCTCTCCTTAGCCCCTTAAATATGGAGGTCCTGAGGTATGGATTCATCTTAAGGACCGCTTTGATCTCATTCAGCGGATTGGCACACGTGAACACGTGCCAGTTCACGGAACAAGGGTCCGATACTGATCTCTCTGGTCTTTTCTGGTTAGTTTCAGACTCCAATAGTGCTGTTGCATGAGCGAAGGTCAGTCCTTCTAAATACTAGATTGAACACTGCTAACAATGGGTGCCAGTCTGTTCTGGTGAGGAAACCCACCAAATCAATTCCAAGCGCTATTACACCCCACTATAGATAAAACTTGTATAAATTTAGCATAACCTGAAATAAGTCCTTGGAGATCCTTCTTAAGTCTCACCAGCAGTGCAGCCCTCTCTTCTAGGCTTCTGGTCAAGCCCTTATTTCTCACCAACAGTTTCACCAAAAAAGAAAAGAGAAAGGCGCACACAATCTAAGTGCAGACTTATAATTCAAACAATGTCCTTTAAATCTTGTTCCCCTTCACCAAAGTGGGTTCTTTCCTTTAAAAACGATCACCTCCTTCACCGTGAAGAAACTCCGTTCAAAAGATGAATTGCAGACTCACCTTCTATTGAGGCAAACCAGCCTCTTGGTGTGTAAGCTTCTACTGGATAACCCCCAGTAACGGTATCTTTAACGTCCTCTCCTCCCCCTCTCTCCTCAGTCTTCAATAATTCTTCCAGTTCCCTCACCTCAGGATCACTACTAATCCTTACCCTCTATCTAGGGATGGTGATATACTTGATATAGGACACTATGAGGAATGGGGGTCTAGAATTATGGACGCTAAAGAAATATATATATTTGTGTTCTTCACAGTTATTTATTAATAACACATATATAAAATAATAACATAGAACATAAAAAATATGTAAAATATATATCTGCACAGATACTATAATTAAGAACAACTTAATAGCCTAAAACACTTGCCCAACGCGTTTCTCAGCTTGCGCTGCTTCGTCAGGGGCCTATGTTCTCTCACCAAGGCACAGTTTCTGATCAAGCTTCTGGAGCTTTGAGCCATCTTCAGTGCTATTTTGGCCTGGATGAGTCTACTGGAGAACCTTCCTTTTCATATTCAGTCCGCCAATGCAAAAATGGTGGCTTACATTGATCATTAAGGAGGCACCAGCAGCAAAGCTTCCAGGGCAGAAGTGGAACAGATTCTTCTGTGGGCGGAGCCCACATACCCGCCTTGTCAGCTGGCTACATTCCAGGAGTGGACATTTGGGAGGCATATTATCTTAGCAGACAGTCCATCTATCTGGGAGAATGGGAAGTGAAGCAAGTGTTTTTCCTTCAACTAGTGTGTCATTGGGGCAGGCTAGATATAGAGATGATGGCTTCTTGTTTCAATGGAAAACTTCCAGATTTCTGCTTCAGAGCAAAGGATCTGCAAACAGAAGTAGTAGTGGTTGCTCTGACAATTCTGTCGTATTGCTCTCTAATGTAGTGTAGTAATTTGGACAGAAGAATTGCTGTTGATGTAGTATACTTGGATTTTGCAAAAGCCTTTGCTACAGTGCCTCACAACAGGTTACTGCATAAATGAAAAGGCTTCACTTTAGGAGGTGATATCTGTGCATCGATAGAGAACTGGTTGCATGATGGCAGATAGATGTTGTAAATGGAACCTTTTCAAGTTGGTCTAAAGCTGTAAGTGGGGTGCCACAGGGTTCTGTTGTGGGCCCAATGCTATTTTAGTTTGTTTACTACTGATCTAGAAGAGGGAATTGAAAGTAGTGTCTCAGTCTTTGCTGATGACACTAAGCTATGCAAGGAAATACATACAGAGCTGGATGTTTTTTCTCTGCATGGGGATTTAGATAAACTGAGTGAATAGGCAGAAAAGTGGCAGATTAGGTTTAATGTAGATAAATGGAAAGTTATACATTTGAACTATTGAAATAAACATGCTACATATACACTAAATTGGAAACTACTTGTGGAATCCTAGTTAGAGCGGTTTTGGAGTACTGTTACTCAGCTGCTGCAAAGGAAATAGTGCATTATCCTACATAAAAAGGGGTATAGTTGCACGGGATGCATATATAATTCTTCCTCTATATAAATCCTTGGTTAGGCCTCATCTAGCATATGGAACACAGTTTTGAGCAACAGTTCTTAAAAAAGACATTACTGAACTGGAAAAAGTGCAGAGACGTGCAACAAAGCTGATAAAGGGATTGGAGGATCTGAGTTATAAAGAGAGACTAGCCAAACTGGGCTTGTTTACACTACAGAAGAGGCATCTGAGGGGTGACATTATTACCATTTACACATATATTCAAAATGCTGATTTTGACAGCTTGGCTCTTCTAGCCAACATCCTGAGAGATAAAGATTTATCTGATTCTGTCTTTAACATTATTTTTATGGCTCACAAGTGGGGTCTTCCAAGGCCTGCTGTAGAGTATGTTCCTTGTTCTTACAGTGGTGAGAAGACCAGGGGTCATGGTGGTGTCCTTTTCGTCTTCCAGTGTTCTTATCCTTTCTGTAGCATGGTCTTCAGTTAGAAGTTACTGTTCTCTAGTATGGTCTAGATTTCTTTGCTAATTGTGTTTTCTCCTAGAAATAATGCCTTGTTGTTGGATGTACATCCTTAGTGCAGGAGGTGGCTCATAACTACCCACATTTGGAACTTGGTTTGGGGAATGTTTTTTCAATGTTTTTTTTATGCCATCTGGCTTTCTCTTTGGTCTGTGACTCTTAGGACAGCTTTCCTTTTTTGATTTTGAGTCTGCTTGAAGTGTGGTCAAAACGAAATGCTTTGTCTTGTTAATCTTTCTTTCTGCTCTTTCATTCTAATAGGGTTGATTTCATAACTCCAGTAGGAGTTTTTACATTTAGGTTGTTGGGTTTCTTATTATCCAGGATTTTGTTCAACCTTCTCCTTTTCTGGCTCCTTCTATCTGACAAGACCAGGAGCTTTATTGCTTGGATGTAGTTAAGTGCTTGTAGCATTGCATTCCTCAAATGAGGCCTTTCCACACTTCAGGCTTGCTTTTTGTCATTCCTGAGCTCCCATGCTCTGGCCTAGTTGCATCTCAGGTGACAATGATTTTCTGGGTTAAGGCTACCATGCTCCAGGTGTATGCCCGTAGGGAACATATCTATTGTCTTCTGGGTTATAGCTCATTCAATCAGAGTGGTGGAGGTTTGCTGGGACTACAAGAACCAGGCCTTTGCAGAGCACTTGTGCCCAGCGGCAATGTGTCCGACCCTTCACACATTTGTTGTACAGTACTGTGTTAGTGTTCTAGCTTTGGCTGCAGCCAGTTTTGGACTGAAAGTCCTACAGGATGTTGGGCATGTGTGGGTATCCTTTATTTTCAGTAACTTGTGCTTTAGCCTTTACTTGGTTTGTCTGTTGGCACCTGTGATTGTATCTCCTTCAGATCCTGTTTGTTAGAACTGGTCTACGTTTTAAGGGGTTTTTCTCTTTTCCTCCCTGGAATCTTGGTGGATAGCTTTGGTATATCCACATGGTTCCTGTGTTCCACATTTGATAAAAGAGAAAAGGGGATTTAGGTGTAGTTTCCAATTAAATCTTTTTCTCTTAGTTCATGTGGAAAACAGGACTTCCTTCCTGGAGAAGAAGTTATTTGGTTTCCAGGCAGGAAAGGGGGTCCTTTGGGTTCCCTGGTATAATTGACCCCCTTTCCTCCCTCATTCTGTTTTTTCAGTCTTTGCTATTTTGTTACAACTGAGTTGGATTGGTGGGTGTAAAGTGGAGTAGGTAGGGAGTCTTTGACCTTTAAGGCAAGTGTCTTGCACTCCTGCAGGAGGATAATTTACTACATGGTTCCTGTATTCCAAATAAACTTAAATCTTTTTTTTTTTTTTTTTTTTTTATCGGCAAGTACACAAAACATCCATTTTAATGTGTCAGAAGCAAAAAAAAACAAAAACAAAACATAACCCTTTAATATATCATACTCAGAAACCATATACCATACCATCACACCCCATAAACCCTCTAATAACGCCTGCTCAGAAGCCATACACCCTGCCGTCACACCCCATAAACCCTCTAATAACTCCCGCTCAGAAGCCATACACCCTGCCGTCACACCCCATAAACCCTCTAATAACTCCCGCTCAGAAGCCATACACCCTGCCATCACAGCCCACAAACCCTCTAATAACTCCTATTCAGAAGCCATACACCCTGCCATCACACCCATAAACCCTCTAATAACTCCTATTCAGAAGCCATACACCCTGCCATCACAGCCCACAAACCCTCTAATAACTCCTACTCAGAAGCCATACACCCTGCCATCACACCCATAAACCCTCTAATAACTCCTACTCAGAAGCCATACACTCTGCCATCACACCCATAAACCCTCTAATAACTCCTACTCAGAAGCCATACACCCTGCCGTCACACCCATAAACCCTCTAATAACGCCTGCTCAGAAGCCATACACCCTGCCGTCACATCCATAAACCCTCTAATAACTCCCGCTCAGAAGCCATACACCCTGCCGTCACACCCCATAAACCCTCTAATAACTCCCGCTCAGAAGCCATACACCCTGCCATCACAGCCCACAAACCCTCTAATAACTCCTACTCAGAAGCCATACACCCTGCCATCACAGCCCACAAACCCTCTAATAACTCCTACTCAGAAGCCATACACCCTGCCGTCACACCCATAAACCCTCTAATAACTCCTACTCAGAAGCCATACACCCTGCCGTCACACCCATAAACCCTCTAATAACTCCTACTCAGAAGCCATACACCCTGCCATCACAGCCCACAAACCCTCTAATAACTCCTATTCAGAAGCCACTCACCCTGCTGTCACAGCCCACAAACAGTCTAATAACTCAGACTCAGAAGCCACTCACCCTGCCATCACAGCCCACAAACCCTCTAATGACTCAGAAGCCACTCACCCTGCCGTCACAGCCCACAAACCCTCTAAGCCAGGGGTCTAAAACCATTTATTTAATGGGAGCTACTTTTAATCAATGTAACAAGCTCTGAGCTACTCTAAATCATATTGAAATGTATGGATTTATAATTATGTATTACACTATGTACAAAGCTTTTCTTAACCACTTTTCATTCCTTCCCACATCTTCCTCTAACAAAATGCTTCACGGGAGAGAAGTGACCCTCTTAATAGCTCAAGGTGAAAAAAAAAGGTTTTAATAGAAGAAATCCACATTATCTATAGAAAGGACAAAATGTCACTCTCCAGTTAGCCACAGATTTTCTGATTGATAGTGCTTTCCCACGTTTAAGGACTGTATCCCATATTACTATATATGTTTAAAGTTATTAAAACTGTTTATTAAAACATTTTGTGGACAGACGAAATTTGGCATCTTTTGTTACAATGGGGAGTGAATATGAAGTCGCGTTGTGGCTCCATATTCTTTCCCTCATTTTGACACCACATAATGCCCACAACATTTACTTGTCATTGGAAGGCCCCATGCAAACATTTTTTGGGCCCAGTAAGGCAAAACAATATTTTCAGATGAATAACTAAAGCCTATTGGACACTGGGGCAGATGTGGCCCACATGGATGCTGGAACCTGGCACAAATACACCCTCTGCACCCCTTGTAGTTATGCCCATGTATATAAGTAGTGTGGACAACACATGCATCTGTAATCAAGCAGTTATGAAGAGCTACCACAGCAGTGTGGGGCAGGAAATCCGTGAAAATGCTGGGAGGCAATCTACCTGCATTGCTATTAGTTCTCTTATTGGCTATAGCTGGGTACTGTGGATCAAAGTTGTGCCCAGATTGGCTGCATCCAGTTGGGGATCAGATTTCAACCAAAGGACCTGTCTATGGCAGGCCAGCATGGAGATGAGAGAGAGCTACCAGTAGCTTTTGAGCTACTTGTTGGAGACCCCTGCTTTAAGAACTCACCCACACACCCATAAACGTTCCCAACAGGGAGGAACTATATGAATCACACCTTGAATAAACATCTGAATTTCAGGAATTCCACCAACCTTCTTCTGGAATAAGACCCAGCTTGTAATAAATCCAGAACAGAAAGAAAGAAAAAAAGAAATCTTTTCCAGACTGTTAGATCTAAAATGAATTATGTTCAAATTGTGTTATACTGTCAGCAATAATACCACTCTTGCTTTCAAAGTTAAGTTAAATTTAGCTGCCACTCCTCCTAGCATTAGCCTATCCTAGCATACTAGTGACTTCATAGTTATCATCTGTGCTAGTCAATCAAATGTATATATATGCATTACACGTGGTTAATTAATATTCATTAGAAGACTCACAGTACACCATGTTTGAACATATGCAATGGATTATAGCTGATGACAATGTGTTATTTACGCTATAAAATGTCAGCCTTTAAGCATTAAGAGAGAGAGAGAGTCGAAGGGGACACAGCTGTAACATCATGCTGTCCTATAAGAAGATCATTAACCCCTGAAATGCTGAACCACCTTGTAACATCATGTACGCTTGTATCATCTGAAACTTTTATCCTGTCATCTTTACGAATAAAAGGAGAATTCTAAACTTCTAATTTTTTCTGGCTGTGGTCCTGTAAGAGGTAATGAAAGACTTTAACACTTCAGTTGCTGTTTGTATACTAAATGAAAGAATTAACCCTTGAAAAGCAGAAAACGCAGTCTAACACAGACTATGGCGTCCTGAGGTCACTCAAAAAACCTAGCTTGACGGAGGAGTATATTGGGCAGGAGGAATTGTAACTTGATTCAAGAGTGTCCTGCCTCATGCTAGAATATTCTATACCCCAATGGTCTCTGCATCCTTCAGTGGACACAAGAGAAAAACATTGCAGTCCATAAGTATTTGGACAATAACACAAGTTTTGTTGTTTTGACATCTTTTGAAATGAAACAATGACTAAGAGGATAAAGTGCAAACTGTCACCTTTAATTTTTAGGGTATTTACATTCCGTGTGACAGACCTTTTTATACATAGGCCCTTCATTTTTGGAGACCAAAGTAATTGGACAATTAGCTGCTCAGCTGTTTCTTAGCCAGGTGTGTGTCTATGCATAGTTAGTTCATGCGCATGAGATCTAACAAAAGGTCTGGAGGTGATTCTAGGGGTGGCATTTGCATTTTGAGTCTGTTTGCTATTGTCTCTCAACCTTAGGGTTGTAGTGCCAGTCCCAGTAGATCAAGCCATCCAGAGGTTGAAACAGATAAATCATTCAGAGACACAGCCAAAACATTAGGCATGTCAAAATCAACTGTGTGGTACATTAACAAGCAAGAATGCACATGTAAGATTAGCAATGAAAAAACCTTGTAGACCATGGAAGACCACTGTAGTGGATGACCAAATAATGCCTTGAAATTTTGAAGAAAAACCCTTTTCAACTGTCAAACAGATCAAGAACACTTTTATGGATATAAGCTTAGAAATGTGAACGAATACCATATAGTGAAGACTACACCAGGATAACCACAGATGGTTTATACAAGATTCAAACCACTGGTAAGCCTCGAGAACAGAAAGGCCAAGTTGCAGTTTGCTAAAAATTACATTAAGAAAACTGTAGAATACTGGAACAAAGTCTTATGGACAAATGAGATGAAGATCAACTTGTACTGCAGTGAAGGAAAGTGTAGAGACAGAAAGGAACTGCACGTGATCCAAAGTATATCGCCTCATCTGTGAAACATGGGGGAGGTTGACTTATGGCTTGACCATGTATGGCTGCCACTGGAACTGACTCACTTGTCTGTATTTATGATGTGACTGCTGACTTAAGCATGAATATGACATGTACAGAAATATCTTTTCTCTGTCGTCCAATAGGACATACAGGTACAGTGGGAGAGGTGACAGTTCTTCCTTGTAGGCTGGAACAATTGTGCGAAGAAGTTGTGGGTGGAGCCTCCCCTTCCTCCTTCTCATGCTATCCCACTAGCCCCACCCCAAATAGACTTGTTCTACAACCTGTATGCAGGCTGAGTACTTTTCTGCTTAGCCTTTAGATTATTTTATTATTTTTCTATTAGATATGGGGTGTCCAAATTCCCCATATCTAATTACCATTCCTGGCTTCCCCTGGAGGATTGCCCAGCTATCAGGTGCTGTTGTGGACCCTTGCAGCCCTGTGGGGAGAATCATGCAAAAGATGTTTGTCTCTCCTGAATGGGTCTCTCTGAGGCTCTTTCCTTCAGTGGTAATCTGAAGAAAGAAGTAAAGTAAAAGGTGAGTAACCCTTTGAGTGGCATGGTCCGCTTATCCCACTGTTCCCGTCCCTACAGTAGTCTTCTTGGAGTCTAGACCTCCTGCACTTATGTTGGGTATTCTATTTGGTTTGATCCCAGGGTTTTTGGAGCTTGGATGGCTGCATTCTGTAGTTTAACCCCTTCCCTTATGGTTTATCTGGCTTTTGGGGGTCTATTTTACCTTTTCCCTCTCGCATAGTTGTATTTTATTATCCCCACATGCTCCATTGAATTATTAGGTACTTTTATTAACTTTTGAGAAAGTTGAATTTTTTTTAATTCCGCGCCTTTAACCCCTTAGTGACAGCCGCGTTCGTATGCGGCTGTCACGTTAACGCCCGCCGAACATTTTTTTTTTTCTTTTTTTCAAAGAAGTCCTGAGTCTCCGAGCGGCGTGCAGCCGCACGGAGACGCGGACTTCCGTGACTTACCAGGTACGTCCTCTGTCACTAAGTGACAGTTTCTGCGGAACGTACCTGGTAAGTCATCTGTCGTTAAGGGGTTAAAGGGACAGTAATGTCCCCCCAAAAAAATCTCCAGTTTTGTAGAGGTTAAAATAATAATCAAATAGCTCCAGACCCTATCTCTCAAACCGCTATGGTTTGAGAGATATAGGGATTCAAAGTTCCCCCCTCCCTCCCCTTCTCCTGACGTCAGAGTCTAGCTGACAGCAGGAGATCCCGGTCCGTGGACCAGCAGGTGGCTCTGCAGCAGAGCCTAAATTAGCAATAACGCAATTTTGGCTCTGCTGCAGAGCCGCCTGCTGGTTTGAGAGATTGTGTTTGGAGCATATTGATTGATATTTTAACCTCTACAAAACTGGACATTTTTTGGGGAGACGTTACTGTCCCTTTAAGGCACACTTCACTGCATGGCAGCACTTGCTCCATTGACTTCTATGAGACAGACTGCTTTGGGACAAATCTCTGCAACCATTTCACTTGCATAGTTGAGAGATGGCTCGTTCTTCTGGTCTCCATTTGCCCTACGATCCGGTGCACATCCCTACTGTCTTGGGGGCCCCTGGGGCCCTGCACGTTCAGGTCCAGGCATTGCTAGGTTATTGCAAATGGAAAAATCTACAAATCCCAGAATGCCCGTTTTGCGGGCTCTCTTCTGATTGGCCCTGATTTCGGACGCCATTTTCTTTCACTCTTTGCTGGAGTATTCTACACATAGGCTTGTCTCTCCTTACTCTCCTTCTCAATTAACCATTCACCTGCCAGATAAATACTTATTTGGGCTTTCTGAGGTGATATTTTAATCTGGATCACATTATTGTGGTTTACTATACTGTTTAGACACTTCTCTTGTTAGGATGTCAGATCTAAAGGGACATGGGGCTAGACCTAAGGCTAAGGGCTCGGGGCATCTATGACACCCCTTGCTTACTGTTCCTCATGCCAATCGGGGCTCCCTAGAGAGTACTCAGGGCACTTATGCCCCTACAACTCCACCTGGACCCTCCAGCCTTGAACAAGAGCCACTCTGGGTCAAGGACTTAAAGTTCTCTATGGCACAGTTCCCACTTTCCCTCCAGGGGGTTCTCCAAATTTGGAAACCCACCACTCATTTCAGGTTTGTGGCCCCTAAGGCCCCTGGCATTCCTGACCTCACTGAAACCTCTGAGGAGGATTCCTTTGAGGCTGATACAGAGGAAGGGGAGTGTGAGGAAGCTCCATCTTCATATGCTTATGGACACACCTTTGAAGCTGACCCTGTGCCCTCAGTTGAGGGTCTCATTAAGGCAGTTTTAATGACCCTGCAGGTCAATCCTACCCCTGATGAGGGTCAGATCACTTCTGACGTCTTTCGGAGACATAAGAAATCCTGCTCTGTGTTTCCACCCAATCCCACTCTGGATCAGGTTATCCTGGATGGAAAACACCTGACAGGTGCCTTTCTCTTTCCAAGAGATTTTGCAAGCTGTACCCCTTCTTGAAAGCCTCTTTAGCCCAGTGGGCTACACCTCCTCAGATTGGTCCCCCCACCTCTAGACTTTCTAAGACTACTGCGCTGCCCTTGGCGGATGCCACGGCATTGAAAAATATGACTGATTGGAAGCTGGAGGCTATCCTGAAGTCTAACTTTGCTGCCATTGGTGCTGCCTTGCGGCCTACTCTGGATTCCCTTTGGGTTTCCAGAGCTACTGCTTTCTGGGATGAGCAACTTACTGAGGCAACCAGTAAAGACTTATAACACTGACGCTCTTTTTGATGCTGTCAGACTTGCAGCTAAGGCTTCTGTCGCTGCCAGATAGACCTTATGGCTTAAGATTTGGTCTGCAGACCTGTCATCTAAGAAGTCAATGATTTCTCTTCCGTTTCAGGGCGTCTCTTTTTGGTCCAAACTGAAACAGATCATCAGTGAGGCCACCAGTGGCAATAGCACTTTCTTGACTCAGGTCTCCTAGCTCCCTAACCTGGCAAGAAAACAGCATTGTTTTCGTCCCTGCCAAAACTAAGTGCAAAGGTCGAGTTAGAGTGTGTCTCAGGCCAGCGCCCCACACCAGACCACCAAGCCCAGACAGCAGTGGCACTCTAAGCAAGCCATCGCCAAGCCCAAGTCTGGTATGTCCGCCTTCGCATGACTGGCAGAATCCTGGTCTGCAGCTCCCTGTGGGTGGACGTCTGCATCATTTTTCAGACGCTTGGGCAGCCTCTGTTGCGGATCAGTGGGTTCTGCAAGTGGTCTCGGAAGGGTACGGGATTCCCTTCAAATCCCTTCCTCCCTACAGGTTCTTCCAGTCCAGAACTCCTCTGGGCCTAGAAAAGCTGCATTGTTATAATGAGGCGGTTCAGGCTCTCTTGGACAAGGGAGTCCTGACTCCAGTTCCTCTTCAAATTCAAACCTCTTCCTAGTGGCCAATAGGGATGGCGGCATTCATTCTATCTTGATCCTCAAGGATCTCAATTCTTTTGTGGAGACTGCATGCTTCAAGATGGAGTATTTGTGGTCTGTCATCGCAGCTATGTGTCCAGGAGAATTCTTGGCCTCTCTGGATCTGCAGAATGCTTACTTGCAGGTTCCAATTTATCCAGACAGTCAGAAGTACTTAATTTCGCTTGCGACTTGGGGCATTTCCAGTTCGCAGCTCTGCCCTTTGGGCTTACCTCTGCTCCTCGGGTGTTCGCAAGAGTACTGGGGGCACTGATTGCCTTCCTGCATACCTGCGGAATTCAGGTGACTCCATACATGCACGACCTTCTGCTGAAGGCTCTGTTCAGGGAACTCCTGGACCAACATGTCCAGGACTGTGCTCAGATTCTCCTCCACCATGGGTGGTTTTTGAATATGGAAAAATCTGCTCCAGTCCCCTTTCAGGTCCTGGTTTTCCTTGGTCTCAGGTTCGATACTTGCCAAGCAGAGGGTTTCCTGACCGAGGATTCCATCCAACAGGTCATGCATCTGGTATCTCGAGATCTGGAGTGCCTTCAGCTCCACACCGCAAGTTCTTGACGCTGATGGGCCGCATGGTTTCCACTATGGAAGCAGTTCTATGCTTCATGGCTCACACAAGGGAGCTCCAGAGATTCACCATCCGAGCTTGGCATGGGAATCCGGATCTATTGAATCTCAGTGTGTCTCTCCCTCTGGAGGTCAGACAGGACCTGCTATGCTTCCTGGACAGGCCCAACCTGGAGAAGGGGAAACCCTTTGTGATTCAGGACTGGACCTTTCTGACAATGGATGCCATCCTCAGGGGCTTGGGAGTGGTCCTAGGTCACCTGGGGATCCAGGGCACATGGACTAAGGAGGAGACTCTTCAGTCAATCAATGTTCTGGAGCTTCGGGCTATTCGGCATGCTCTAGTGTACTGGTCCTCACCACTGAGGGGTTGTCCAGTTAGACAACGCCACGGCTGTGGCTTACATCAACAAGAAAGGAGGCACAAGAAGCGCTCCCGCTTGGGCAGAGGTCAAGTCTATCTTTGCCTGGGCAGAAGATCATGTTCCAGCCATTTGCGCTGTGCACATTCCAGTCATAGACAACATCCTGGTGGACTATCTCAGCCACCAAGGGTGGGCCCAGGCAAGTGGGAGCTCTATCCAGACTTTTTTGGAAATGTTGGTGCAGCAGTGGGGTCTTCCTCAGACCTGATGGCCACCAGGTACAACAGGAAAGTTCAGCTCTTCTGTTCCTGTTGGAGGGACCCTCTAGCCATTGCTGCAGATACCATGTAGATCCACTGGTGCTTTCATCTGGCTTACATATTCCCTCCGATTCCTCTCATTCCCAGGGTCCTGCAGAAGATTTGGATGGAAGGTTCAGCGGTCATTTTGGTTCCCAGAACTAGTGGCTTTCTCCATTCAGGATCCGTTTCCACTGCCACTCAGACCAGATCAACTCCTTCAGGGTTATCTCTGGAAGGAGGATGTGGAGGAGATGGCTTTGACGGCGTAGCTGTCGAAGCTTCCATCCTAAGGAGGAAAGGATTTTCCCCTGAGGTGGTCTCCACTATGATCCAGGCCAGGAAACTGGTTTCTTCCAAAGTCTGTCACAGGGTTTGGTCCATTTTTCAGTCTTGGTGTGTTGACAGCGACCAGACTTCACAAGAGTTTGATCTCCCAGTAATCCTGTCTTTTTCACAGGATGGTGTGAACAAAGGGCTCAGTCTTAGCTCCTTGAAGGTTCAGACTTCAGCTCTCTCTGTCTTTTTCCAGAGGCACATTGCCATTCTATCAGATGTCAAGGCTTTCTTTCACAGTGTTGCTCATGCCTTCCCTGCCTATAAGCCTCCCACTCCACAATGGGACCTTAATTTGGTTTTGGGAGTCTTGCAGCATCCTCCCTTTGAGTCCTTGGCTACCATTCCTCTATGCTTCCTGACATGGAAGATGGCCTTTCTTCTGGCTGTGGTCTCTGTCCGCAGAGTTGCTGAATTGCAGGACTTGTCCTGCAAACCACCTTTACCGGTGTTTCACAAGGATAAGGCTGTTCTCCATACCTCACAGGAATTCCTTCCTAAGGTGGTCTCTGAGTTCCACATCAATCAGAAGATTCTTGTGCCTTCCTTTTGTCCTGACCCCAAACCTGACAAGGAGAGGGATCTCCACTTGTTAGATGTCGTACACTGCCTTAGATTCTATGTGCACGGTACTGTCTTCACATAAGACTGATGCCTTTTATGACGTCCCTGAGGGTCCTAGGGCAGGTATATCTGTGTCCAAGGTCACTATTGCCTCTTGGATTAAGTCTACCATTCTCAAGGCTTATGAGCTCAGAAAGAAACCTGCTCCTTTCCTCATTACAGCACACTCCACCAGGTCTATTGAGGCCTTTGCTGAACAGCTGTGCAAGGAGGACACTTGGTCTGTGCTCACCTTTGCCAAACACTGTTGTGTTGATGTTCTGGCTTTGGCTGAAGCCAGTTTGGCAGGAAGATCCTGGAGGCAGTTCTGCCTGTTTAGGACCTTTTTCATTTCTGTGCCTTACCGTTCTTTAACTGTTTGTTACGGTTGGCTTTTGTACCTGTGTGCTGTGATATTGTTATTCAGTGTCAGTTGACACTTAGTTTAGTTTGGGCTGTTCCATGTCCTGCATAGTGCATGGTTATTCAGGTATCATGGGGACTGGCGCTTGGTCCTTTCCTTATCTTCCCACCCCGGGAGTTCAGTGTTAGTACATCCCCATGGTACCTGTACGTCATATTGGACGACATAGAAAAGAGGATTTTAGCTTTACCTGTTAAATCATTTTCTCTTAGTCCATATAACTTACAAGTCTCCCACCCAGTGAAATGAGCCAAGCTTGGTCTCACTTTGCTGGACATGGGAGTCCGCTTGGATCGCTTACTCACAGGAGTCTTTCCTTTTTTCCTGATGTCCTACTTCGTAGGCTTGTCACAAGTCTATCTGGGGCGGGGCTTGTGGGATAACCTCATAAGGAGGAAGGGGAGGCTCCACCTTCAACTTCTTTGCAGAATTGTTCCAGCCTACAGGGAGGAGCTGTTGCCTCCCCCATGGTACCTGTATGTCATATGGACTAAGGGAAAAGGATTTAACAGGTAACACTAAAATCCTCTTATCTGTTCAGATCCAACCAAGTGATTCAAAACTAAATGGAAGGCACTTCATCTTGCATAGGGTAATGTCCCCAACCATACTTCTAATGCAAGCATGGCGTTTCAAGGCCAAAAGGTGGAATGATCTTTACTGGCCAAGTCAATCAACTGGCCTGAATCCAACTGAGCATGTGTTTCATTTGCTGAAGACAAAACTGAATGGAAGAATGCTCCCAAACAGACAAGAACTGAAGATGGCTGCAGTGCAGGCCTGATAGATATCACCATGGAAGATACCCAGCACCTGGTGATGTCTATGGGTAACAGACCTCAGCCAGTCATAGAAAGAAAAGGATTTGTAACAGACTACTAAATATGACAACTTTAAGATTGTTATTTGTCCAGTTGGACCCTTAAAATGGAGGGACTATGTAAAAAAGGGTTATAGTTTTGTAGAGGTTAAAAAATTAAACTAATTGCCACAAATCCTATCTCTCATACCGCTGTGGTACGAGAGATATTCTGTTTCAAAGTCCCCCCTCCCTCCCCTTCTCCTGATGTCAGCTGTAAAGCTGACAGCAGGAGATTCAAGTCGGCAGAGTCGAGGTGGCTCTTCAGCAGAGCCCAAATAGTGTTATTTAAAAATAATTACTTCACTGGAACGATCTACAAAGTGTGCTTGCAAATCAGGCATACTGTAGACCTTTCCAATTAAGTAATTATTTTCCAATAACGTGATTTCGGCTCTGCTGCAGAGCCGCCGGCTGGTCCCAGGACCAGGATCTCCTGCTGTCAGGACAGCGCCGATGTCAGGAGAAGGGGAGGGAGAGGGGGGAACTTTGAATGTGAATATCTCTCAAACCATAGCGGTTTGAGAGATAGGATTTGTGGCATACAGTTACATTTTTTAACCTCTACTAAACTAGAACCATTTTTTATGGGACATTACTGACCCTTTAAAGCTGACAGTCTGCACTTTATCCTCTCAGGCATTGTTTCATTTCAAATCCAATGTGTTGGAGTACAGATCCAAAACAACAAAACTTGTGTTATTCTTCTTATACTTAGACTGTAATGCAGGGCTCAAAATTTCCACTTGCCACTAGCCAATGGCGAGTGAGAATTTAGCCCTGGGGAGTAGAAATTCAGCAGTGGTGGGTATGTTATGGCTTGCAGTGGCGAGTAACTTTTCAGGTCCGGCTAGTAGCAAAGGACTTCAAATTTTAACCCTTTGAGTGCCAGATGGGTATGAAGCTCATTATGATGCCTTGCGCGGTGTTTAGGGATCTCTCTAGTGCTCGGAGGGTTAAATACGCTGTCCAGAGGAGAACTGAATGAACTGATAAACCTGACAGATTCCAAATCGCAGTAATGTCCAGATTATACACCAAGGGGCCATATTCACACAGAAAAGAGGGGCAATTTTATACCAAACCAGCTCCACAATAGGAGACAAACAATTTCACAAATTCTCATGGATACTTAACCCATTTAATGCTAGAGTGGTCTCCAGTACATTACTTCCAATGCTTTGGAAAAGTCTAATATTCAAAGGATTAAACGTTCCATTTAAGGCAATAGCACTGTTAATCTGTCTTCTGTGGGCCAGCTGGTTTGCGCCAGAATTGATTCTCTTTCTTTATTTATGAAGAATAGATCATGCCAGACTAACTTACTTGCATTTTATGAAAGAGTAAGTAGTAATTTGGACAAGGAAATTGCTGCTGATGTAGCAACAGGTCACTGCGTAAATTAAAAGGCTTCGGCTTGGGCGGTGTTATCTGTAAATGAATTGAGAACTGGTTAAATGATAGATGGCAGAGAGTTGTTGTAAATGAAACCTTTTCAACTTGGTCTAAAGTTATAAGTGAGGAGCCACAGGGTTCAGTCCTGGGCCTAATGCTTTTTAATTTGTTTATTAATGATCTAGAAGTGGGAATTGAAAGTGGCGTCTCAATCTTTGCTGATGACATTAAGCAATGTAAGGAAATACATACAGAGCTGGATGTTTTTTCTCTGTAGAAGGATTTAAATAAACTGAGTAAATGGGCAGAAAAGTGTCAGATGACATTTAATGTAGATAAATGGAAGGTTATACACTTGGGCTGTAGAAACAAACATGGTACATAAACACTAAATGGGAAACTTCTTGCGGAATCCTCATTAGAGAAAGATTTAGGAGTGATGATAGACTTCACAGCAGTGTGCTGAGTCACTCAGCTGCTGCAAGAGCAAATAGGGTACTACCCTGCATAAAAGAGGTGTAGATGCAAGGGATGCTAATATTATCCTACCTCTGTATAAATCCTTGGTTAGGCCTCAACTAGAATATGGAGTACAATTTTGGGCACCAGTTCTTAAGAAATACATTGTTGTACTGGAAAGGGTGCAGAGACTTGCAACAAAACTGATAAAGCGATTGGAGGATCTGAGTTATAAAGAGAGACTAGCCAAACTGGGTTTGTTTACATTAGAAGAGACGTCTAAGGGGTGATATGATTACCATTTACACATACATTCAAGGTCAATACAAAGAACTCTCCCATGAATTATTTATGCAAAGAACTGAGCTAAGAACAAAAGGTCATCCATTAAGACTAGAGGAAAGGCACTTTCAACAAAAAGGCTGGAATCCTTTACAGTAAGGGTTGTAAAGCAATGGAATTCTTTGCCTCAGGATGTTATACTTGCAGATAATGTACCTGCTTTCAAAAAAGCAATGGATGTCTGTATAGCATAGAACAATAATGAAAATTATGACATATGGCTTCAATGCTGATAGGATGTTGATCCAGGGAAATACCTGACTACCAGTTGGAGTCAGGAAGGAATTATTTTACTCACTTGGGGCTAAATTGGAAATGGCTTCAGAGGCTTTTTTTTTTTGCCTTCCTATGGATCAACAGGGTTGTTTTTAGCATAGGCTGGACTTGATGGACGCATGTCTTTTTTCAGTTTATCAGCTATGGTACTATGAATACAGCCTTAAAGTGGTATGTTAACTGGCTGCTATAAACCAGCAGCAGTGTCACAAATCCTTCTCTAACAAGGACTTCTCAAGTAGTTTCCCATGTAATATGTAGCATACTTATGTTGGAAACCCAAATGCATAAGTTTACATTTATCTCTATTAAGCCCTCATCTGCCACAATGCCACCCTCACCATAGTCATCTGTAGGAGTTTACATAATGTGCGTGATGGGGAAATTCATCCCGGGTCCATCAGTAAAATCAATTGTGTTTTACATTTTCCAGAACCACTAAAGGTGTAAAGGGGAAGAACTGAAGAACCTGAAGGAGAAGATGAGGAGGATGAAGAAATAATATAAGTTACTTGTTCTCTACGCACTCTGCCTGGCTAATTCATACCTTTTCTATCGCCAACAGATCAGATACATGTCATTTTTACACTTGCAGCTTTCCATTATAGAATTTTTTTTCTTCTGCATTGTATTATCCATAAGAAAACTGTATTGCTCATTCATACTTACTGTACAAATCATTGATTGTTTTGGTGGTATGTAAAATAACTAGTTGAAGAGCCCGTTACACAGGCCACAGTGCCACTGCCACCTGGTCGCGGGGCAATCATGCGCAGTAGAGACTGCCCGTGGCACGGCTGATATCAGCCGCGGCGCAGGCAGTCTCTACTGCGCATGACTGCAGCATGCGCAGCAGTGTCTACTGCACATGATGCAAAAATATCAAGAAAATATAAACAAGCTTTATTAAATAATACATATAAGACTCACAGACAGATAAAAATAGTTAAAACAATCAGTAAATGGCTGTGAAGTAGTAAATACCATACATTTCCAGAGAAATAATAATAAGTAAAGATAATGTACACCCAAAAAGAAAAATCAAAAAACACCAAAAGAAAAAAATATAAATTGCCAAAATAAAGAAATATCAATGATGCAAGAGTATCAATACGGTGCAAATGAAGGTATACTTATCAAAAGCGATCATGTAAGCAATAAACACTGGAAATGTTAGATAAAGCAGCCAAAATTACTGGACACCCAGCGCGTATCGCCAGCACCGTGGCTTCGTCAGGGGACTGTATGGGTTTGTACTTATCACTATTGACACATTTATATTTTTTTCTTTTGGTGTTTTTTGATTTTTCTTTTTGGGTGTACATTATCTTTACTTATTATTTCTCTGGAAATGTATGGTATTTACTACTTCACAGCCATTTACTGATTGTTTTAACTGTTTTTATCTGTCTGTGAGTCTTATATGTTTTATTTAACCCCTTAACGACCAGCGGTCGCGAGGTGTGTGGTCCTCTAAGGACCCGATAGAGAATTTCGGCGTGCCGCCCCACGTGACTGATCACGTGGGGCGGCACGCCAAACTGAGGGACTGAAAGAGATCGCTCCGGTCTTGGAGCGATCAAATTCAGTCCCCGGTATTACTCACCTAGCTCCTGCAGGAGCGCGGTGAGTAATAGTACGTGACGTACCAGGACCATCACTGGTCCTTAAGTGCCGGACCAGCGTGACGGTCCGGGTACGTCACCGGACTCTAAGGGGTTAATAAAGCTTGTTTATATTTTCTTGATGTATTTCCGTTTTGTGTGCCTCATTGTAATAGGCTTTCTTTCCCATAAGGTTGATCCTTTGGTTATCTTTTTTCCTTAGGATCTTCCTTTTGTTTTTTTGTATTATATGGTTGTTGCCTATGAGTGCACCACATATACTTATGTAATAATTTTGGGATTATTATTCATAGCATGTGCAGCAGTTTTCTTTATATTCTACTGCGCATGATGCGGCGTTACACAAGTTTTAGCAAATTATTATATAGGATGCTGTGGGGTGTATTAATGTGATTTTTTTTTTATGGTGGAAATTAGCAGTGATCATTTACGGGTGGCTTTTTTTACATAAGTATATAACTCTAGATTGGCGTTGGTTGGTAGCAATAGGCTGTTTGTGGTACTAGATATAAGCCCTGTTTATACCCAGAATGCTCAGCACAGTTGGCTGGTGCTGTGTACACCGAACTGCTGTAACCTGCAGCACATCTGATTTCATCCAGCTTCCCTACCCTAAACTCCCTACACTTCTCCTTCTCACTCATTCCAGTAATGGTTCATTTCTCAGAAATGGCCTTCAGAACCCCACATCCCCTCCACAGTACAGCATATGGTGAGATAAGAATCCATTAGAACTGATTGCCAATAATGTAACCCCAAATTAGTCTCACTGTAGACAGGAGCCCAATGCTGTCTTTCTGTTACCTTGCAGTCCCCTCCATATGCCATGTTGTCTTTACGTATGATTACCTTGTGACATCACAGTGCTGGTGACTCTACTGCTGTATTTTGTATCATTACTAGTGTAGGGTTCCATTACAACCTTTGTTTTTTCTTATTTAGAGCACTGTATTCAGCAATTAACTGAACTGACTTCACACACACACCGCGGTGCAGATGGTTTTCCAAGAATTGCTCCTGTGTATCTTGTTGACTACAGACCCAATTCTCAAGGCAACATAAAAAAGGTTGAAAAGAACATTGATGAAAATGGTCTGAGTATTAAGAGGAGGGAATAGTGGGCAGAGAGGCCTGCGGGGAGTACTGGCTAGATTGACACTTGTTTTACTTACATTTTTTAATAATTTAAGATAAATAAGAAGTTGAATGAATGAATATGTTTATTTATATACTGTCACGAGTGTACTCAGTGCTTTACAATTTTGGAGTTTAGACAATACAGGATGAAAGCTTATAATCTCAAGTGGTAGTGGGAGACATACAGATTACACAACTACCACTACATAATTACCACTACAATCTGAGATTGTAAGCTTTCATCCTGTATTGTCTAAACCCCTAAATTGTAAAGCACTGAGTACACTCGTGACAGTATATAAATAAACATATTCATTCATTCAACTTCTTATTTATCTTAAATTATTAATACATTTAAAGGGATAGTAATACTTCATTTTAACTTTATTTTATTTTGTAGGCATTAAAAAAACATGAAGAATGATATGTCTTATCTCTGAAACCTTTATGGTTTAAGAGATATTCACAAACAAAGTATCCCTTCCCTGTTCAACCAGATCAGAAGGGAGGTGCCCAGGTAGACTGCAGAGAGGGACAATCTTCAATTAAGATAATGGAAAAAGCTGAAAAACTTGTCAAGGGGGGGAAGGGCTTTCATTGTTTTCATACAAAGAAAATTGTCCCCTTCTGTTATCTGTACTGTCATACAACCAGACTCACATCTGAGAAGAGATGGCTTACACTAGGTAAAAGGGGCCGTGAGGGGAACTTTGCTTGTGAATATCTCATAATCCATAAAGGATTGAGAGATAAGACTTATATCATTCTTCATGTTTTTTTAATACCTACAAAATAAAATAAAGTTAAAACGAAGTATTACTATCCCTTTAAGTAATACAAGTGTCAATCTAGCCAGTACTCCCCGCAGGCCTCTCTGACCACTATTCCCTCCTCTTAATACTCAGACCATTTTCATCAATGTTCTTTTCAACCTTTTTTTATGTTGCCTTGAGAATTGGGTCTGTAGTCAACAAGATACACAGGAGCAATTCTGGGAAAACCATCTGCACCGCGGTGTGTGTGTGGGGGGTGAAGTCTATAATATTTAAATGGAGCTTTTAACCCTTTGAATGACATGTGAGGAAACCATGTAAACCTGCATCACTGGATGGTTGAGGACATATTTGAGCACCTGTAGTAGGTAATGTTTCTGATAAGTGATGATTGTCTGACATCTTGTAACCATAGTGAGGATTAGGGACACTGTAAAAACTATAATTAAAGGTACTATTTCAGTTAATAAGTCTGTAATTATCTGGTGTAAAGTGTTATTGTAATTGAATTATAAATAAATGTTTCTAAAAGACAATTATATTTTAGATTAATGTCTCCAATTTCTTATTGTGTATGTTTTACAAAGTCACACAGATATGCAAGTATGTGTTTTTGAGATTCAGGTCTTGAAATGCCAGAGGTGGGGATACCTATGTTCTTCCTTTTGAATCTCCAATGAGTGGTGTAATTGGGAAGAGGTGAGTGGGGTAGGCACATATGAGAGTGGATCTCTCATTCCTCCCTGCTCTACAATGCATATATTTATCACTGGAAAGGGGAGAGTATTCCCTTTCTGAGTATACCACTTGTGAGCTGTACAGAGTAGGGAGAGCGGAGATATCTGCTCCTTCGTTTTGTACATGATGGTGATGCTGCAGGTCATAGACAGCCACTAGCAGAATCACAGAGCGTATACCTCACAGGAATAGACCCACAGTAAGTAATTTATCTTAGATAGTAAGCTCTGATGTCAAGTGGGTCAAAAACTGCAGACTGTATACACTGTAGTGTGATGTACAACATACATTGTAGATTGTAAGAGCTTTTGTCACACAAGTTATACATAAAAGCTCTATGGCACCACAGAGCTTACACTTTACATAATGTGATCCACTGTGGGTTGTTTTCTTTATGATATGTTTTGGGCTATGGGGAAGGGACTGCTCACTGGTGCAGCTAAACACCAGTGAGCATACCGGAGAACTCTCTGATCTGCCCCGGAGACTCCAGTTTTTGCAGTGAATTACCAGGTCTCCAGGGACAGAGGCTGATTCTCCAGAGATAGTGAGATTCTTATGAAACTCTGCCCACTTCTGCTCCTTCACAGCCTGTTCTTCCCACTTCCTGCCTTCCCACCCTGTTCTGTTTTTAATTGCATACACTGTAATTTCAAAGAAATATATATAGACATCTAAGAATCCCCAAAAATCAACACATTTATTATGACATCTCTTCAGGGTTTTTGTTTTTTAAATTTAGATAGGGCACTATAGGGGTTTTGGAGTAGGACTTGCCATATATTGGGGTACCTTGAAGGCATGGCAAGCTTAACCAACTTTTGGCCAGAATTTGGTAACCAAACCCTCATATTTATCAATATAGTATTGTTATAAATACCCAACTCAAGAAACACTTTTCACAATTAGAATGGAGGAGCGCAGGTTTGTTTTGCATTAGAATGATCAATGGATATAGCTGTATATGGTAAATTCAGTATATATAATAATAACATAACATATAACATTTAATAAGGTATTTGTCCCTCTTTTTTTTTTTTCTTTTACCAAGAACAGCAGAAAGTACGTGAGTTAAAGGAATTTGCACTGTAATTAGCAATGGATACCGCTGTGTAGGGCAAGAAGGCAACAGCGTGGTCAAAAATAATTTTACTTAGGATTTTTCCTATTCCATACCCACTACTTAGGGTATAGTTTGGTGTACTGATATCTTGTGTCATACCATTTGTATTAGCCCACTCTTGGAATTATTTTACAGTACATGCAGGACATTCCACCAGAGAGTAGGGGTTTGAGTTTACTAATACATGCTAAACAGGTGAGACCATTAAGCTTGGTAGAGCTTTTTGCACCAAGAAGGGGTAAACCAAGTAAATCTTGTACATACAGCAACACATACAATTACATACTTAAAGACATGTAGTGCCTCTATTTAAGAAGGGAACTAAAACAGAACCTGGGAATTATAGACCTGTGAGTTTGACCTCTGTAGTGGGAAAACTGCTAGAAGGGATAATAAGGGACTATATTCAGGATTACAACATAAAAAATGAGATCATTAGCAGGAATCAACATGGTTTTATGAAGACTAGATCATGCCAAACTAACCTTTTCAGCTTCTATGAGGAAGTAAACAGCCACCTTGATAATGGCAAGGCAGTTGATATATTTAGACTTTGCAAAGGCATTTGATGCAGTGCCACACAGAAGGTTGGGGTATACAATAAGGCAGTTGGGGCTAGGAGATAACCTTTGTAATTAGATACAAAACTGGCTAAAGGATAGGGAACAGTGTGTGTGGTTGTAAATGGACAATTCTCCAATACAGTTAAAGTGGAGAGTGGAGTACCTCAGGGTTCAGTATTAGGTCCGCTGCTATTTAACATGTTTATAAATGACCTAGAAATAGATATAGAAAGCAAAATATCAATATTTGTAGATGACACTAAATTATGAGGGTAATTAATTCAGAACAGGATAATTACTCTCTACAGAGGGATTTACATAAAATGGCAGATTGGGCAAACAAATGGAATATGAAGTTTAATGGTGGGAAGTGTAAAGTCATGCATTTTGGAGGACATAATCCTACGGCTACTTATAAACTTAATGGAATCATTTTAGGGGACTTGTTGCTAGAGAAAGACCTGGGTATCCTTGTCAACTACAAACTTGGAAACAGTGACCAGTGTCAAACAGCAGTAGTGTTACAGTTTACAGCTTACCTTGTTTGCAGCATCATCTACAGGCGCGAGGCTTCAAGCATGCAGCAGGCCTCTGTTTTATCTGTTTGTTTCCGGTAGTCTCCTCCTACCTACTTCCTCCCTCTGAGCAGCTCCTCCTACGTCCTGTGGAGGGGTTTAAAAGGCAGACTGAGTCCTGACTCAGTCACCCTTGCATTGTTGTCATTAGGTGGAGTTACTTGGGCTCTGTGTGTGTCCTGGCTATCTACGAAAACCCATTCTGTGTATGACCTAGCTATTTATGAGAACCCGCACTGTGAATGACCCGGCTAAGTAAGAGAACCCTCTCTGTGTATGACCCAGCTAAGTATGAGAGCCCTCTCTGTGTATGACCCAGCTAAGTACGAGAACCCTCTCTGTGTATGACCCAGTGATCACGAGTACCCCTTACCGTGATCAATTTGTGCTATTGGCTTAGACTGACCACTGTTGTGGTCAGAGGGTCTGATTGGTGACTGCAGGCGTGAGTCACAGGGTCTCAAAATAGTGACTGCAGGCAGAGTCACAGGGTCTGGTGTAGTGACTGCAGGCGTCAGTCACAGGGTCTGGTGTGGTGGCTGCAGGCGTGAGCCACAGGGTCTTGATATGTGACTACAGACATGAGTCACAGGGGTCCAATATAGTGACTGCAGGCAGAGTCACAATGTCTCTTAGTGGTGACTACAGATGTGGGTCATTGGGTCGCTGCAAAGGTGTGGTGTTAGTAACATAGTAAAATAGTAAATTAGGATGAAAAAAGACACAAGTGTTGCTGGTTTGACTGATTGCAGGCGTGGGTCAGTTCTCCAGTCCAGCAGCTCCTGTGTTCCTGTTCATCGGATTAAGATTGCTGAGCCCGTGTCCACAGTGGTCGTCTGTTCCAGTGTTCCAGTCTACGGACCAAGAGCTGGCGTTCCTGTTTCCTGCTGAGACTAACAGGGACTTTGGCCCAGTCTCTAGCATTGTGGTCTAGAGAGAGGCCTGCTATTTCTGGTAAGAGTGTCGCCAGCTAGTAACCCTTTGCTTGTTGTACTACTTATTTATTGCTGTGATTTATTCTAATACATGTTTTGCATTATATTACCGTACTGAGTTCTGAGCATTCCTGGGTGCCCGTGACACTAAGCCAGGGGTCATACACGGAGCTGGTAGTCAGCCAGAGCCACAGGTCAGCACCAGAGTGGATAGTCAGACTTAAGCCAAGGATCAGGATACAGGAGTCAAAGGTAGCCAAGCATATAGCATTACAGGAACAGATAGAATCTTATATGATCTTACAGGAAGCGTTGATCTTTAATATTGTTACAGCATCTAAATGGTTAATGAAACATGATATTCACAGATATGGCAGACAGTATGATAGTATAAGCTGTGTCCCACCTTCCTGCTTGCTTAACATACCAAGTCCAATGACTGAATATATACTAACATAGTAATTTAGGTTGAAAAAAGACTTGCGTCCATCTAGTTAAACCCTTTTCCTATTCCTGTTAACTATCATTGATCCAAAAGAAAGCAAAAAAAAACCTCAATACAGTAATTTCAAATTTTGACTTACATGGGGGGAAAAATCCTTCTTGATTCCAAATGGCAATCAGATTTCAACTTGGATCAACAAGTACTAACTAAATAGCAATCCCAATGCTAACATGCATAGCCCTCTATGTTCTGCTCTTTTAAAAAAGTATCTAGGCCCTTTTTAAAGGCATCTAATGTATTCAATAGCACCACCTCCTCAGGCAGTGAATTCCATACCTTTATTGTCCTTACTGTAAAGAATCCCTTCCGCTGTTGTAGATGAAATCTCCTTTCCTCAAGTCTAAGCGACCCCTTGTCCTTTGTACTGTTCTGTTAACAAACAGGTATTTTAAGAGCCTTTTGCATGGACCCTAAACATATTTATATAATGTTATCATATCACCTCTAAGATGCCGTTTCTCTAGTGTGTACAAGTTTAACTTTTCTAGCCTTTCTTCATAACTAAAACTTTCCATTCCCCTTACTAGTTTTGTAGCCCTCCTCTGCACTTTCTCTAGTTCCATAATGTCCTTTTTCAGAAAGGGCGCCCAGAACATAACAGCCTATTCTAGGTGGGGTCTTACCATGGACCTGTAAAGAGGCATAATAATATCTTCCTCCCTCGAGTCAATGCCCCTTTTAATACATGCCAATATCTTATTGGCCTTTGTAGCTGCCAGCTGGCACTGCACACTACTGCTAAGTCTATTGTCTATCATTACTCCCATATCCTTCTCATTAGTAGATTTCCCCAAAGAAACACCATTTAAACTATATGTTGCATTTTTATATTTATAACCAAAATGCATAACTTTACACTTGTCTGTATTGAATCTCATTTGACTGCCCAGTTACCCAGTTTGTCCAAATCCTCTTGTAATGAAGACACACCAGTTCAGACTTTATTACCCTACTTAATTTAGTGTCACCGGCAAACACTGATACAGTATCTCATATAAGTGAGTACACCCCTCAAATTTTTGTAAATATTTTTATTTTATCTTTCATGTGACAACACTGAAGAAATGAACTCTGCTACAATGTAAAGTAGTGAGTATACAGCCTGTATAACAGTGTACATTTGCTGTCCCCCTCAAAATAACTCAACACACAGCCATTAATGTCTAAACCTTGGCAACAAATGTGAGTACATCCCTAAGTGGAAATGTCCAAATCGGGCCCAAATTGTCAATATTTTGTGTGGCCACCATTATTTTCCAGCACTACCTTAACCCTCTTGGGCATGGAGTTCACCAGAGCTTCACAGGTTGCCACTGGAGTCCTCTTCCACTCCTCCATGATGACATCACAGAGCTGGTGGATGTTAGAGACCTTACACTCCCCTACCTTCCATTTGAGGATGCCCCACAGATTCTCAATAGGGTTTAGGCCTGCAGACTTGCTTGGCCAGTCCATCACCTTTACCCTCAGCTTCTTTAGCAAGGCAGTGGTCGTCTTGGAGGTGTGTTTGGGGTCGTTATCATGTTGGAATACTCCTCCAATGGGAGGGGATCTTGCTCTGCTTCAGTATGTCACAGTACATGTTGGCATTCATGGTTCCCTCAATGAACTGTAGCTCCCCAGTGCCGGAAGCACTCATGCAGGCCCAGACCATGACATTCCCACTACCATGCTTGACTGTAGGCAAGACGCACTTATCTTTGTACTCCTCACCTGGTTGCTGACACACACGCTTGACACCATCTGAACCAAATAAGTTTAACTTGGTCTCATTGGACCACAGGACATGGTTCCAGTAATCCGTGTCCTTAGTCTGCTTGTCTTCAGCAAACTGTTTGCGGGCTTTCTTGTGCATCATCTTTAGAAGAAGCTTCCTTCTGGGATGACAGCCATGCAGACCAATTTGATGCAGTGTGCGGCGTATGGTCTGAGCACTGACAGGCTGACCCCCACCCCTTCAACCTCTGCAGCAATGCTGGCAGCATTCATACATCTATTTCCCAAAGACAACCTCTGGATATGACGCTGAGCACGTGCACTCAACTTTTTTGGTCGACCATGGCGAGGCCTGTTCTGAGTGGAACCTGTCCTGTGAAATCGCTGTATGGTCTTGCCCACCGTGTTGCAGCTCAGTTTCAGGGTCTTGGCAATCTTCTTATAGCCTAGGCCATCTTTATGTAGAGCAACAATTATTTTTTTCAGATCCTCAGAGAGTTCTTTGCCATGAGGTGCCATGTTGAACTTCCAGCGACCAGTATGAGAGAGGTGAGAGCGATAACACCAAATTTAACACACCTGCTCCCCATTCACACCTGAGACCTTGTAACACTATCGAGTCACATGACACTGGGAAGGGAAAATGGCTAATTGGGCCCAATTTGGACATTTCCACTTAGGGGTGCACTCACTTTTGTTGCCAAGGTGTAGACATTAATGGCTGTGTGTTGTGTTATTCTGAGGGGGACAGCAAATTTACACTGTTATACAGGCTGTACACTGACTACTTTACATTGTAGCAGAGTGTCATTTCTTCAGTGTTGTCACATGAAAGATAAAATAAAAATATTTACGAAAATGTGAGGGGTGTACTCACTTATGTGAGATACTGTACATGGCTCCCTATGCCCTCTGGGAGATCACTAATAAACAAATTAAAAAGAAGAGGACCCAGGCCAGGACAGATCCCTGAGGTACTCCACTTATCACGTTTGTCCAGTTGGAGAACTTCCCATTTACTACCACTCTTTGCATTCTATCTTTCAGCCAATTTCCAATCCACTTACAAATGTTTGCCCCTAAGCCTATTTCATTAAATTTGTACAGTAACCTCTTATGTGGAGCCGTATCAAATGCCTTGGCAAAGTCTAAGTAGATCACATCAACTGCCGCTCCCAAATCTATATTTTTCCTCACTTTTTCATAAAATGCAATCAAGCTTTACGCCAATCCATGGGTACCATACCTGAAATAAAAGAATCCCTGAAAATCAAAAATAACAGTCTGGCCAGGGTCTGGCTTAACTCTTTAAGTATTGTGGGTGTATAGCATCTGGCTCTGGGGCTTTGTCTCCTTTAACATCATTCAATTGTTTTAACACTTTTACTTGTGTTAGCCAATCCCATGCTTGCTGTGAATGTTCTAATACCTCCAAGAATTGTTACACATGGTTAATAGCGCTTCATAAGGATAGTACACCTTTAGTCATCAGTTTCTACATGTTCAAACATGGATATACTCTGAACGTCATGAATGTTAAACTATCTAAATTACCCACATAGTATGCTTACATATACATTTAATTGATTGGAGCAGATGCTAGCCTATGGCTAACTTGGTGGGCTGGGACTGGCTAGTCAGAAGGCAGGACAGCTATTATTAACTTAACTTTGCGAGCAAGGTGACTGCTTAACTGTATATCACCAATGATCTGTTAATAACTTAAAGAGACAGATAAGCATTCTTGATTTAACATGCCCCCTCTTTTCATGGTTTAGAACCTATAAATCTAGAACTTTTTTTAGTCATTTGTGTCATATCACAAGTATACCTGAGACATTGTATAGAATAATTTCTTAACTGAGATGATCTTCAATTTATCTTCTACTCATTATTTATATATATTAAAAAAAACTTTAACATAGAAATTACCAACAGTGAATTTTACCAACAATCTTAAATAATTTTCCAATTTTACACACCAATAATTACTTATATAGCTTATTATATAGTTTTTAGTTCACTCATCCAAAGGAAAGCAATATAAATATATATGAGATATTCTATGAACTATAGAGGAAAGGTAATTCCACCTTGCAAGTGTATCAATGAAAAATTATTCGAGATTCATGAAAGTATATTTCCTCAACATAACATAGACATCACTCAGAATGTGTACATAGAATAAAAATTACCAATTCCTGTACACATACATTTCCTTTTCTCTACAGGAGTGATACAATTATAACAATTCTATACCCAAAATATAGTTCTAGATTGGTGTGTGAAAATTCAAAAATGTAAACAAACAAGTACAATTTTTACTTGTTCAAAATCAACTGTGGTAATGTCATAAACAACAAAAATAACAATTATTAACTAATTTCCAGGGCTATTAAAGAAAACAACGCCCTTGTAGTTAGAAACGTATCTATGACATATGTTATAGCCTATTAGTTTTCTATAGACCAGTGTGATTTAGATAAATAAATAACTTTGTTATCTGTGTACTTCCAGAGTAATTATTCCACCTCTTAAGGCTTTTATTACCTCAAACAATAGTGTGGAATATTTATGTATTCTTCCAAGCAGGTTCTGGCCATACATAATACTTCTGCACTGCTGGCAAGAAACAAACTTTTCATATAAAACACACATTATTAACTCTTCCTTCTCCCAAAAAGTAAAAACATGTACTCTTCATAAAATCAAACATTTCCTAGTGTATCAAATCACACATGACTGTGTAAACCCACAACATTCCTATAGTTGTTTCTTGTTTCTTTTTTGATATAACCTTATTTTAATAGTCTCTTCTTCACAGTTATATATGTGTCAGCTAGTCTAATTATATAATGAATATGTCAGCTAATGCATATGTCAGGTAGGTCTGCAACATATATGGTATCACATATTTCATCCAAAAATTTGTGTGAGGGAGCAGCTAAACACAACTGTTCCTGTGATGTCACTCATACATTGCAAGAGCTATTGAGTTACACATTCATTCAGCAATCACAGGAAGAGTATGTTTTACTAAAACTATACTAATTTAACAATTCCACAGCTTCCCTCCTATCTTAGTAATTTAGAAAAATTCTTCAACAGAAGATCATATATTAACTATGTTCCATAATATCCAAAATTAATATTACACCAATTGTAAAAATTATGCTGTATTTACTAATTATATACATACCATATATTGAGTTTGAATATAACTCCTTTTATATTTACTCTCTAGTACTGAAAATATATCTTAATTTAGTACTCATCAAAAATTTATCCTTCTTCAACATAGATCAGAATCCTCAGCCAAGGTTCTATCTCTGCCGTACAAGGAGGATCTATATCAAGTACTAATTTACATTAAAACAAACAATAATAACATTTGTCACAATATTTCTGCATACTAATATACTGTGTCCACGTATATAGTCAATAAATTGGTCTCTGAAATCCAGTTTTTAATATGTCCGTTGTCCTTCAAGAAATCTCAGTTTTATCACTTAGTGTTGGAACAAAAACAAAATTGTTGAAGTTTTCTTTTCCCATCTGATATCACATAATGGAATTCTATAACAAGATCATAGTGCAGTATCAGATTTTTCATAAACACGTTTACTATTATTATGTATTATCAACACATATTTCTTTCAAATTTGCATAATATCTTGTAAACCTCGTGTTCTTCCTAAATCGGAAAAATAGATATTTTTATCATTATATGCTAGACTAATCTTAAAGAGATAGTAAACCCCCAAAAAACTGTTGGCAAATTGATAGGACTAATAAAAAAAGATGTAATGCCCTTATTCCCATCTCTCAAACCGTTATGGGTTAAGAGATGTAAGAAAATAAAGATCTCCGCTCCCACCCCCTTCTCATGTGTCCACTGTATAGCAGACATCATGAGATCCTGCTTCCGAGACCAGACGGCGGCTCTTCAGGAGTGCTGTCATCGAGATATCTAACTATGATTACTTCATCTGAATGGTCTGCAACGTGTGCGTGCAAGCCAAGCACACATAGACCATACCGATGAAGTAATTATAGTTAGATATCCCGATGACAGCGCTCCTGAAGAGCCGCCTACAGTCGGGCGACTGGATTCTGCCTCTGACAGCTTTACAGCTCGTCAGGCAGAAAGGGGAGGGAGCGGAGACCTTTATTTTATTACATCTCTCAAACCATAACGGTTTGAGAGATGGGAATAAGGGCATTACTTACACTCCTATTTCAGAATTATTAATGTCTCACTAAAGATGCTCTATATCTTTCAACAATGATATTTAAATTTATAATAACAGTTTTACATGTTATCATTTTTAATGTATACTCCAATTAAACCACTATCACACAATAACTTTTCTTAAAATACTGCAAAGATCTGCTTTCACACTCGCGCATCTCATTTATTTATTTTTAACCTTTCATTCTCTCTCAATGAAGTGAACATTTGTCTAATGAACCCTTGCTTAGGAAATATATATATTATATATAGTCAGAATTCCCTGCACTTTGACCTTAGAAAAACACTTTTTTATTTTTTATTTTTTGGAGCGCATTTGCCCCACACACTGCTCTCATGCAGTTACATTACATCCAGCCATAGCCTTGTTGACATGTTGGAAAAAATGCTTTTATCTAAGGAATTTGTACATTGGCTGTCTACAACATGTGACCAGCTATTTTTTAGGAATTGAATATAATAGCTAGATCTGTTAAGACAACACTCTTAGAAAATAGTACCAATGATTAAACATTGTACTGCATTATATCTATTTTCTACACCAATTTGTGTGATTGTCAATACCAAACCTCATTCTCTTTTTAACTAGTACACATACACTTATGTTAAAGGGATAGTAATGTTTCATAATAAAAGCAGCTCCAATTAATCATCATAGTATTTGGACCTTGGAGAGTGTTATTCCAATTCTGTCAGAGTTGTAGTTCAAGAGTAATTAAATGATAAAATATCCCCCTCCCGTCCCTTTTACTGATGTAACACTGCTCGGCCAGCCCAGAAGGGAGGTGTCCAGGTAGATTGCAGAGAGGGACAATCTTCAATTAAGATAAGGAAAAACCTGAAAAACTTGTCAAGGGGGCAGGGATTTCATTATTCTCATAGGAAGAAGATTGTCCCCTGCTGTTATCTGTCTGGTCTTACAACCAGATTCCACATCTGAGGGGAGGCGGCTTACACTAGGTAAAAGAGACGGGAGGGGGATACTTTATCATTCAATGAATCTTGAACTACAACTCTGACAGTATTGAAATAACACTCTCCACAGTCCAAATACTACGAAGATTAATTGGAGCTGCTATTTTTGTGAAAAATTACTATCACTTTAATCAAACAAAATCTATTAGTTGAGACTTATTAAGAAACCTCTGATAAATTACCATAATATTTAGGTATCTTAAATCCAATTAAACATTAACTCAATCTATAAACTTATTTAGAAGGCATTATACTAAAACCAGGCATTATTGTCAGTAATTTAAATAACAATGGACCTTTAACTCTACAGTAACTAAAATGTGAACTATTTCATGCCTGTATCTATACAGCGCATTCTATCTTTTAAAAGTATCAGTTAAAATATAAAATAAGACTAGAGCGTGGCTTGTAAATTAAAGGAGCAGTAAACTTTTTTTTATGAAAACACATTTTATAGAGCTTTTCCTGCTGAATAAAACAAGGTCACTCCCGTCGCTGTCAGATGTTTCATTCAAAAATGATAGCAGTTTAAATAATCAGGAAGTGAATTTACTATGTTTACTTCCTGATATTTTAACTGACAGGAAGTGACTTAGCAGCTTCTATCACATTCTATATAGAACTGTATGTCACTGACTTTCCTCTCCATTAGAATCTAACAGAAAAACTAATTACAATGTGACCACTAGAGGGCACTGCTAATGTACAAAACATGGGTTTAAACCGTAATAACTCTGGAAATATAATTCTCTCCGCAGTGGGAGTACCCTTATTTTACTCAATAGGAAAATCCCTACAATATATATTTTTTTCATAAAAAAAGTTTACTGCTCCTTTAAGCTTGAAACATATTTACCAGATATCTTTTTTCTGGAATGAGGAGAAGAAGGCTTTATAACGTTGTATGAGGAAGAAAACATGGTACTTTTCTTCACCCCTCATGGTAAAACATGTTGCCTTCGTCTGAGATCTAGAAGTAACTGGATTTTCCTTTAGTTCTAAGTCACATGCGACTGGATTGCAGCTGTCTTGTCAATCACTTTCTTACTCCTGGACTCTGAATAGACTTTTTCCTTGCTTTGGGAAGGAGACTTCTCAAGCAGCAGCTGTCAACCACACATACCAGGCCCGGACTGGCCATCGGGCATACTGGACATTTGCCCGGTGGGGTGGTCCTGGGCCGCTGCTATATGAATAACGAGCAAATGAACGCCCGCCGCCGCTCCACCCCCCCATGGGCTGCTCAAAAAATAAAAATGGGCTGCTCAGCCTTAAATGCCCTATTTGTTGTCCCAGTCCGGGCCTGACACATACTGTGGTATCTGCTCAACGTTGTGAGTTAACCCTTGTCTGTATTGTAGACTCAGACTTTTTCCAAGCTTCAGGGAACATTTACCAACCCCCCCTCTGAAAAATGCTGAGCAGTCAGTAGATTCTTTGCCGGCAGATATGTTAAGGTAATCCATCGTCGTTGGCTGGCCCCCCAGTGTTCTACTGCATTTTTAAGGGTTAAAATTATTTCATTGACAGAGCTGGAGAGAGTCTTGAAGATAGTTTTTGTAGAGAAGATTTAATTCAGTACAGCATTACAGGATCAGATAGAATCTTATATGACCTTACAGGAAACGTTGTTACGACATCTAAATGGTTAATGAAGATATGGGAGACAGCATGATGGTATAAGCTGTGTCCCTCCTTCTTGCTTGCTTAACATACCAGGCCAAATAACTGAATATATATATACCTCCAAGAGTCATTACACATGGTTGCTAGCGTCTCATAAGGATAGTACACCTTTAGTCATCAGTTTCTACATGTTCAAACATGGATGTACTGTGAACTTCATGAATATTAAATTATCTAAATTACCCACGTGTTATGCCCAGGTACTGTCAATGAAAATGAAGAATGACAGGCAGTTACATGCATTGATTCAGTGGAAATGGACAATGAGTATGATGAAGGATGAATGATGGAAATGATAATGAGAATCAAAAATGAATGTCTGTGAGTCTGTCAGATGCTGTTGTTCACATTAAGGTGCCTTGTTCGCCAAAAGGAAAATAAGGGGTAGTAAACGTAGGAAGCGCAAAGGATTTTGCCCACTGGAACTTCGTTGTGCCTTGTGGCTGCAGGCCACGTGTGATTTCATAGCCATGTCTTGGTTCTTCTGCCTTTTGTATACGCATACATTTTTATTGTCTTTTTATGTATCACTTTCTTGTTATTTCTCATATTGTTGTTTTTAAAAACATCAGTTTTGCATTGTCCTTTTATGCTTTCTGATATATATATGAATTTTGTCCTCCTCATGTGACCTTTATCATTCACCCTAGATATATGTATCTAGTACAGTTTTGGTGATTAGGGTCATAATTGAGGAGGATATAAATAACCCTAGATGTAACCATAGCGGTTTTGCACCCAACTGTGACAAGTCAACACAGACCAAGAAGAATCCAAACCTGTGACTTAAAACCCAACCCGAGAAGATGGAGTAGTGAGGCTCAAGCCTCGGTATCCAAAATCACCGCTGATGGATAAAATCTATCAGCAAGAAGACGATGACGACATGGCGGTTTGCTATACCCTGAAGAAGTGAAGTCTTACCTCCACGATAAGCATTGGGTCTTTGAGTTATTGCACATTCATAGTTAGGTCCCTCCCACACCCCCTGCGAGGCTCCCACCCCTTTCCCATTTCCAGATCGGTCGAACGTGACACTAGCTTTGGCCTGCAGCCACGAGGCACATAACGGAGCACTGATACAAACACCGCTGAAGGAAGGCCATATTGGGACACAGATCATTGGCCACACAGGAAAGGGACCTATTAAGTGCACAAAGCCCAAGATGGGCAGAATCTTTTGTGCTTCTTCTGTTTTCTGCACAACAGTATTCAGTAGCTCAGGGGAGCTCAACCATGTCCTCAGCTCTTCCTCCTCCCAGCAGTCCATGTTTTCAGGATCTCCTCAATTAATAACACGTGAATGTTGTTAACTCAGGCAGCTCTTTCACAATGACTGATTCACCTGCGTTCATGTGAGGAAATCATGAAACCTGCAGTGTGTAGTAGCTAATGTCCCTAAGTGTAGCTTGTCTGACATCTTGTGGCCATAATGAGGAAGTTCATCTACAAGACAAACCCAAAATCATAATTACCATAATAGCAACACTGTAAAACCTAAAATAAAATGTATCATATCTGTATTTATCTGGTGTGAAGTTTTATTGTTATAACTAGTAGTATTCATATAGTGCCTTTCTCCCAGTGGGACTCAAAGTGCTTTCAGCGCACGCTCTAGGAATTAACTGAATTGGCAGCTGAAATAAAATGTTAAATAAAATAAAACAGCATCTGCTTTTTCTTTGTTTCTTATTTTTTTGGAATAAAGACTCATGTTTCTTATGGTGTACTAGTATGAAAGCCCGTATACACGGGCTAAAGTGCACCCAGCGGCCCTGGCTGCTGCCCCAGAGCCGGGAGCAGAGACAGGCGGTGAGCCGTCCGGAGCTCCCCGCTCAGGATCAGCGCGTTTGGTGAGTCTCTACTGCGCATGACAGTCAATCACTCTTCTGTGAAATCACACTGTCCACTCAGGAAGCAACACTGACTGACAATCAATTTCACATGCTGTTGTGCAAATGGAACAGACAACAGGTGGAAATTATAGGCAATTAGCAAGACACCCCCAATAAAGGAGTGGTTCTGCAGGTGGTGACCACAGACCACTTCTCAGTTCCTATGCTTCCTGGCTGATGTTTTGGTCACTTTTGAATGCTGGCGGTGCTTTCACTCTAGTGGTAGCATGAGACGGAGTCTACAACCCACACAAGTGGCTCAGGTAGTGCAGCTCATCCAGGATGGCACATCAATGCGAGCTGTGGCAAGAAGGTTTGCTGTGTCAGTCAGCGTAGTGTCCAGAGCATGGAGGCGCTACCAGGAGACAGGCCAGTACATCAGGAGACGCGGAGGAGGCCGTAGGAGGGCAACAACCCAGCAGCAGGACCGCTATCTCCGCCTTTGTGCAAGGAGGAGCAGGAGGAGCACTGCCAGAGCCCTGCAAAATGACCTCCAGCAGGCCACAAATGTGCATGTGTCCACTCAAATGGTCAGAAACAGACTCCATGAGGGTGGTATGAGGGCCCGACATCCACAAGTGGGGGTTGTGCATACAGCCCAACACCGTGCAGGACGTTTGGCATTTGCCAGAGAACACCAAGATTGGCAAATACGCCACTGTGCTGTTCACAGATGAAAGCAGGTTCACACTGAGCACATGTGACAGACGTGACAGAGTCTGGAGACGCCGTGAAGAACGTTCTGCTGCCTGCAACATCCTCCAGCATGACCGGTTTGGCGGTGGGTCAGTAATGGTGTGGGTTGGCATTTCTTTGGGGGGCCGCACAGCCCTCCATGTGCTTGCCAGAGGTAGCCTGACTGCCATTAGGTACCGAGATGAGATCCTCAGACCCCTTGTGAGACCATATGCTGGTGCGGTTGGCTCTGGGTTCCTCCTAATGCAAGACGATGCTAGACCTCATGTGGCTGGAGTGTGTCAGCAGTTCCTGCAAGAGGAAGGCATTGATGCTATGGACTGGCCCGCCCGTTCCCCAGACCTGAATCCGACTGAGCACATCTGGGACATCATGTCTCGCTCCATCCACCAACACCACGTTGCACCACAGACTGTCCAGGAGTTGGCGGATAATAAATGTGTATTACTTGGTGTGCGTGTTCAACTTATTCCTCTGACATCGATCCCAAAGGCTCTTAAAGGGCCAGGTATATTCAAAGGCTCTAAAAGGGCCAGGCACATTAAGTAATACACCATTATGGCCTCATTGTTCAGTATTTTCCCCCAAACAGAACCACTGCTGCCCTGGGCAACTGCACTGAAAAGCACTTCTTTCTCCCACCCACTGACCAGCAATTCATGTGACAGGAGGCACTTATACCCAAAAGCACTTACTCCTTCTGTGTCCAACCTTCCTTCCTCTAGACTGTAAGATCTCTTGAGCAGGACCCTCTGACCTTTATGTTTCCATGTTCCATTTGTACTATGTAATATATCTGTATATCTATTCCCTGTTCTACAGCGCTGTGGAATAAGTTGGTGGTATATAAATAAAGAAGAAGAAGAAATCAGTGAGAATTTGGGAAATTTTTATTTGTCCCCTGTACTGCAGTTGATTTGCTCCAGAAATGCACCATTTCTTTTTTGTACAGGAGCCTCACTGTCTGCACCCCAGTCTTGTTCCATTGATCCTGATAGTCACTGAATCAGACATGCAGTGTCCTCTTCCCTAGACTTGTTCCACTTTACAGTAATAGTTACAGAACCACACATACAATGTCTGCTTCCCCATCCTTGTTCCATTTTACACTGATAGTTACAGAACCACACATACAATGTCTGCTTCCCCATCCTTGTTCCATTTTACACTGATAGTTACAGAACCACCCATACACTGTCTGCTTCCCCAGTCTTGTTCCAATTTACAGTAATAGTTACAGAACCACACATACAATGTCTGCTTCCCCATCCTTGTTCCATTTTACACTGATAGTTACAGAACAACACATACACTGTCTGCTTCCCCAGTCTTGTTCCACTTTACACTGATAGTTACAGAACCACCCATACACTGTCTGCTTCCCCAGCCTTGTTCCACTTTACACTGATAGTTACAGAACCACCCATACACTGTCTGCTTCTCCAGCCTTGTTCCACTTTTCACTGGTAGTCACAGAATCACCCAGCCTTGTTCCACTGGTAGTTGTAGAACCATACATACACTGTTACACACCTCAGCTTTGTTCCACTTCAGTGGTACAGAACCACGCATACACTGTCTGATACCCCAGCCTTTTTTCCCACTTACCATGGTATCCACAGCACCACACACACACTATCTGCTTCCCCAGTCTTATCCAGTGATAATCACAGAACCATACATACATACATACATACAATGCCTGTTTCAACTGTACTGGTAGACACAAAATCACTCATACACTGTCTGCTTCTCCAGCCTTGTTCCACTGTCCTCTGGTAGTCATAGAACCACACATACACTGTTTGACACACCAGCCTTGTTCCACCATCCTCTGCTAGTCTAAACCAACTACATACTGTCTGGCATCACAACCTTGTTGCACTGTTTGACATTACATACTTTTTTTTTCCTTTCCTTTGTAATGCAGCACTATCCTGCATGTTTCTAGTAATGGTGCAATGTTCTGTAGGTTTCATGTACTGCTATAAAGTTCTGTTGACCTGGTGTAATGATCTGGTGTAAACTTGTGCACGGCAAAAATTTTCGTTAAAATTCGATTTCGGACTAATTTTATTTTTCCCTTTCGGAGGATCCGAGTTTTGGACCGGACCTGTTCAACTCGGACAAAATTAGGCAATAGGGTTTGGACTCCGGGTTTGCACAGAGAGCAGGTAGGATGGCCAACACAGTGAAGGAGGCTATGGAAATAATGGAGGTCACTTACACTGCTGAGAGATGTATTAAAAAGTTATGTCAGCTCATACTTGCATTTTTTGGTTGTGGTTCTTCTTTAGTTGAAGTGTTATCGTGGTGCTGTTGCTACTGCAGTCTACACACACTTCTGGTCAGTTGCTCATAAACCTCTATAGGATGATGTAGCAACAGGGTCACTTTAAAATGTCAGGCCATAGAGGAACTGCACCCAAAAATCCAAGTTTGAGCTTCAGTAATGTTTAAATGTAATAAAATCTGCAGTTGGCGTACACTTGCTTTACTCAACAGGTAAATCCTGCAATATATATTTTTAGAGTATTAAGTGTTACTATCCCTTTAGTTTAAAAAAAAAAAAAAACTGAAATAATTCTGCTCAATTCATTGCACTATTGATTAAGAAGCAAGTGTTGAGTGTTGAGATCAATGTATGTACTGAACAAAATGTCCAGGGGAGATGACTTGTGCAGTATCACTTCTCCAATTCCTATGTTATTCTATACAGCCTATGCACTAAGATCTTCAAAGATGGTGGATTGGGTCCACTCAGTGCCATAGGAATTGGAGAAGTATTATCACCGGACACGTTGTCTCCCCTTCATCACCTCATTATCATGCTTTAGTGCATCTCCTCCCCAGATGTGGCTCAAGTTATTGTTGACTTTTCTTTTTAAAGTCCATCTCTTTGTAACAGAAAAGCAGGTGTGGCTTCAGAAACATTCTATTGTAAATTCCACACAAGAGGTTACTGTACAAATTGAATGAAATAGGCTTAGGGGAAAATGTTTGTGTGTGGATTAGAAATTGGCTGAAAGATAGAATGCAAAGAGTGGTAGTAAATGGCAAGTTCTCCAATTGGATAAACGTAATAAGTGGAGTACCTCAGGGATCTGTCCTGGGTCCTCTTCTTTTTAATTTGTTTATTAATGACCTCCTTGAGGGCATAGGGAACCACGTATCAGTGTTTGCCGATGACACAAAATTAAGTAAGGTAATAAAGTCTGAAATGTATGTGTCTTCATTACAAGAGGATTTGGACAAATTGGGTAAATGGGCAGGCAAATGGCAAATGAGATTCAATATAGACAAGTGTAAAGTTATGCACTTTGGTTATAATAATAAAAATGCAACATATAGTTTAAATGGTGTTTCTGTGGGGAAATCTACTAATGAAAAGGATTTGGGAGTAATGGTAGACAATAAACTTAGCAGTAGCATGTAGTGCCAGCTGGCAGCTGCAAAGACCAATAAGATATTGGCATGTATTAAAAGGGGTATTGACTCAAGGGAGGAAGATATAATTATGCCTCTTTACAGGTCCATGGTAAGACCCCACCTAGAATATGCTGTTCAATTCTAGGCGCCCTTTCTGAAAAAGGACATTATGGAACTAGAGAAAGTGCAGAGGAGGGCTACGAAACTAGTAAGGGGAATGGAAAGTTTTCGTTATGAAGAAAGGCTAGAAAAGTTAAACTTGTACACATTAGAGAAACAGTGTCTTAGAGGGGATATGATAACACTATATAAATATGTTCAGGGCCCATATAAAGGGCTCGCCAAAGACCTGTTCATTAACAGAACAGTACACAGGACAAGGGGTCACCCGCTTAGTCTTGAGGAAAGGAGATTTCATCTACAACAGCAGAAGAGATTCTTTACAGTAAGGACAATAAAGGTATGGAATTGACTGCCTGAGGAGGTGGTGCTATCGAATACATTAGATGCCTTTAAAAAGGGCCTAGATACTTATTTAAAAGAGCAGAACATAGAGGGGTATGTACGTTACGTATTGGGATTAATATTTATTTAGTGCTTGTTGATCCAAGGAGAAATCTGATTGCCATTTGGAATCAAGACGGAATTTTTTCCCCCCATTCAAGGCAGAATTTGAAATTACTGTATTGAGGGTTTTTTTTTGCCTTCTTTTGGATCAAGGATGGTAAACAGGAATAGGAAAAGGGTTGAACTAGATGGGCACAAGTCTTTTTCAACCTAACTTACTATGTTACTATGTATTACTCCTCATATCAAGACTGGTTATAACGAAGGAAAGGGTAAAGTAACTCTTGTTACATTTGTAAGTAGAGAGAGCAATGTGTGAGAAGATGGGAAAGAAGAGCAAGTATAGAGTTGTCACGTGAAAGAGCCGGAGAAGCAACCACAGGATTTATTTACCAGTTACTTACTGTGTGTATTTATTTAACATAACTGCACACAGGGGTCTGAGGGTATCACTCCTTCCTCTGATATTCTACAATCAGAATGTTGTGGGCCACCCATCCCTATAAGTGTAGATGTGAGAAAGCTGTGCAGTCAGTGGCGTAACAATAGGGGTCGCACCTGCGACCGGGCCCATCGCCACTCGCCCACAGCCCTGCCCGCAGCAGCTCAGCTGATCTCCTGGCGCTCTAAATGCAGAGCGCTGGGAGATGACATCATCTCCCAGCGCTCTGCATAACTGAGAACCGCGCGGGAGATGGAGGTAGGAAATGTACATGGGGCAACGTGAAGATGGGGGGGGGGGGGGGCGGCAGCAGCAATTTCTGCACCAGGGCCCGGTGGCTTCTAGTTACGCCACTGTGTGCAGTGAATGAAGAACTGCTCAATTCCCTTACTGAACTGCAGTCTTCAGATTCTATCATTTTTGCACTGAATTCTTGCCCATAAACTTGATAATTGGCCAGCACCTCAGGCACACACCGATAGCAGCACATAACATCTCTCATTTATTTTCCATATAAAGATGAAACTGCACACTGATTTACATTTCTAATGATATATTTATAGCAGTAAGTACAGACCAATAAATGTATATATATTGTGCTAGAGGTCATAGAAGCAGGGGATGCTGTCTCCAGTTATGATGGTTTCCTTAGTACCCTCCTTGGTGAGAGTCACCAGGTATATAACTCCCCCACTTGAGCCATCTCTGTTCATTGCCAGGGAAAGAGCTGAAAATGAATAGAAAAAATACTTTTAACAGAATATTTTTTTTTTTAAGTGTATCAGTGGTGGTGACGAGGGAACCGTGAGCCTGTCCCTCGGATCACAGAGTGAAACATGAAGGAATGAAGAGCCAGTGCCCCTAAATACAAGATGACAGAAGGGAACTAGGAGTCTGTCCCCCCCGAAAGGTTTCACTGACAGAAGGAGCTATGACTCTGCCCCTCCTCCTGCAGGGTGATACCGTCACACAGACAGAAGGAGCCGTAATGACATTAAATAATCCAGTAAAGATTGCACTCACATTAGCCCTTCTTGGGCTTTTAGCACATCAAACGGGTTTTCTCCCAATCTAGCCAACGGACTGCGTCCTCCGATCCGGCTGAGTCCCGGTCCAGATATGGCAATGATGTCTCTGTTCTGCCAAACCGATGTTCCAGCAGTTGAAAAAATGGATATTCCTCTTAATGGTATGTCCATGCGTAGTAAAATAGAAACGGGAACAATATGGCTGGATATACACTTTTCAAATTGATGTCTGCTTCAATCCGAAGCCTCGTGGTAAGATGAGTTTGAAACGCTCTAATAATCATGATTATTTGCCCTGAGGAAGCAGACTGTGTCTGCGAAAACATTTGGGACTCATCAAGGCTATTGCCTCAGATTACCGGGTTTTCTCCACGCCTCCTGCGAGGTTCCCCCGCCCGTGACAGGTCCGCATACCGGCCTTTAGAGCGTTTCAAACGCATCTTGCCACGAGGCTTCGGTTTGAAGCAGACAGCAATTTGAAAAGTGTATATCCAGCCATATTGTTCCCGTTTATATTTTACTACGCATGGACATACCATTAAGTGGAACTTTTACATTAGGGCCACAGGTCCCACTATCAGACTGTCAGGTGGCACTTCATAAATAAGAAACTGGCATTGCAATTGTCAGTAGTGCCAGTAGCTGTGTAATAATTATGACTGTGTGTGTCTGTCCCTCCCCACGAGGTAACAGAGTAATATCATATGAGAACTCACTAATCTTCTTACCATGAACAGCGAATTTCTCACATTCCTCTTTGGACATCCCAGGCTTGAATGCAGAGTCCACATAACCGTAAATATATGTACTGCCGGACCCTCCAATGGCAAATGGCTGCCGTGTTATCATTCCACCCAGTGTCCCATAAACCTGTGGGTCAGAAGCAGACCGGTGTTACATACAGGTGTCCCATTTATATCACAGTTGTACATTCACAATCCTCTGTCCAGACAGAGTCACTGGAGCATGTGTATAAACAGCAGCACGGAACAGTTCTAGGTCACACCACCTGCACCAGTGTAATGCATTGGAGAACTCTAGCATTCAAGGGATCAAGACAATCAAGGAGAATTGTTATTAGTTCCATTTACTGCAATTGGTTTGACCCAGACTTACTGCAATTTTGTCTTTATATATGACTCACTGTTACCTTAACCCCTTGAGGACCAGATCAGTGTGCACTGCAGAGGGCAGGAGGAGGCAGAGGGCTGGCGCACCCCTCTGTTTATCAAGATGTTACACAAATATCATGCAATCCATAGTCTCACACTCACTTGTTGTACCTACATTTGTCTACACTTCTCTGCCATACTCACCAGTCCTTTACTGTACCTAGAACTCACACTCACCTGTCCTTGGTTCCTCCTCACTTCCTCCTACCCTCCACTTCATACAGTCTCTCTCCTGTCCTCCATATTCCTACTTTTATCCTGTTCTACATTCACCCTGCCCCTCACCTATACATCATTAACAATTCCTCACATATCCTACTTTTATTTAGCCACACACTTATCTTCATCCAGTGCTATCCTTTCCTCCTCTCATTCATGTCTTCTCTTCATCTATTCCCACACTGGTCCTCCATTCATCCTATCCCTCTCCTGTACTCCATTCATACTGTGCCTCTCCTGTACTACATTCATTCTGTCCCTCTCTTGTACTCCATTCATCCAGTCCTTCTCCTGTACTCCATTCATCCTGCCCCTCACCTGTAGTCCAGTCATCCAGTCCTTCTCCTGTACTCCATTCATCCTATCCCTCTCCTGTACTCCATTCATACTGTGCCTCTCCTGTACTCCATTCATCCTGTCCTTCTCTTGTACTCCATTCATCCAATCCTTCTCCTGTACTCCATTCATCCTGTCCCTCTCTTGTACTCCAATCATCTTGTCCTTCTCCTGTACTCCATTCATCCTGTCCCTCTCCTGCAGTCCATTCATCCAGTCCTTCTCCTGTACTCCATTCATCCTGCCCCTCACCTGTAGTCCAGTCATCCAGTCCTTCTCCTGTACTCCAGTCATCCTGTCCCTCTCCTGTACTCATCCTGTCCTTCTCCTGTATTCCATTAATCCTGTCCTTCTCCTGTACTCCATTCATCCTGCCCCTCACCTGTAGTCCAGTCATCCAGTCCTTCTCCTGTACTCCAGTCATCCTGTCCCTCTCCTGTACTCATCCTGTCCTTCTCCTGTATTCCATTAATCCTGTCCTTCTCCTGTACTCCATTCATCCTGCCCCTCACCTGTAGTCCAGTCATCCAGTCCTTCTCCTGTACTCCAGTCATCCTGTCCCTCTCCTGTACTCATCCTGTCCTTCTCCTGTATTCCATTAATCCTGTCCTTCTCCTGTACTCCATTCATCCTGCCCCTCACCTGTAGTCCAGTCATCCCGTCCCTCTCCTGTACTCCAGTCATCCTGTCCCTCTCCTGTACTCATCCTGTCCTTCTCCTGTATTCCATTAATCCTGTCCTTCTCCTGTACTCCATTCATCCTGCCCCTCACCTGTAGTCCAGTCATCCCGTCCCTCTCCTGTACTCCAGTCATCCTGTCCCTCTCCTGTACTCATCCTGTCCTTCTCCTGTATTCCATTAATCCTGTCCTTCTCCTGTACTCCATTCATCCTGCCCCTCACCTGTAGTCCAGTCATCCCGTCCCTCTCCTGTACTCCAGTCATCCTGTCCCTCTCCTGTACTCATCCTGTCCTTCTCCTGTATTCCATTAATCCTGTCCTTCTCCTGCACTCCATTCATCCTGTCCTTCTCCTGTAATCCATTCATTATGTGCCTCTCCTGCACTCCATTCATCATGTGACTCTCCTGCAGTCCATTCATCCTGCCCCTCTCATGTACCCCATTCATCCTGTCCCTCTCCTGCACTCCATTGATACTGTGTCTCTCCTGTAGTCCACTGATATTGTGCTTCTCCTGTACGCCATTCATCCTGTGTCTCTCCTGTACGCCATTCATCCTGTGTCTCTCCTGTACGCCATTCATCCTGTGTCTCTCCTGTACTCCATTTATCCTGTGCCTCTGCTGTTCTCTATTCATCATGTGCCACTCCTGCACTCCACTCATCTTGTCCCTCTCCTGCACTCACTCATCTTGTCCCTCTCCTACACTTCATTCATCCTGTCCGTCTCCTACATGCCATTCATCCTGTGTCTCTCCTGTACTCCATTTATCCTGTGCTTCTCCTGTACTCCATTTATCCTGTGCCTCTGCTGTACTCCATTTATCCTGTGCCTCTGCTGTACTCTATTCATCATGTGCCGCTCCTGCACTCCACTCATCTTGTCCCTCTCCTGCACTCCACTCATCTTGTCCCTCTCCAGTACTCCACTCATCTTGTCCCTCTCTTACACTCCATTCATCCTGTCCCTCTCCTACACTCCATTCATCCTGTCCCTCTCCTGTACTCCTTTCATCTTGTGTCTCTCCTGTACTCAATTTATCCTCTGCCTCTGCTGCACTCTATTCATCATGTGCCTCTCCTGCACTCCATTCATCCTGTCCCTCTCCTGTTTTCATTCATCCTGTCCTTCTCCTGTACTCCATCCTGTCCCTCCCCTGTACTCCATCCTGTCCTCCTGTATTCCACTGATTTTGTCACTCACCTGTCATTTGTACCTCCTGTCGCTCACCTGTGCTTTGTTTATCCAATGTGTGAGCTTCCCTAAGTTCACCTACTATCTCACTTTTCCTCTATTCACGCAATCTGGCATCTGCCCATTATTTGTCCGGCCTTTCACCTGGATGTACATTCATCCATCTCTTGCCTGTATGAACATTCCACCAGTCTCTCACCTATACAACAAGCCTATCACGTCCTATACATTCATTCAGTCTCTCACCTGCTGTACATTCATACAGTTCCTCTTCTGCACTATGCTCATCCAGTCTGTCACCTGTCATATGTTCATAAAGTCTCTCACCAGCCAAAAGTCCATCCAGTCTGTCTCTGCCCAATTTTCATTCAGACTGTCACCTGCCCAGTGTTCATCCACTCTGTCTCCTGGCCTCCATTCATTCAGTATCTTATTTGTCATTTACTTTCTAGTCTCCCACATACCTCACATTCATCCCAGTGGTGACATTCCTATCTATTGCACCACTAGGCACACATCTATGACTTTCCATCCTTACATACTGTGAGCTCTGGCCCCACAATGTACAGCTCATAGAGTTCACATCTCTGGCTCCATATAGACCCAAAAGTTCTCAGTTTGTTCTAATTCTAATGATTATTGCAGCATGTAGAAGACTGGCACCCACAAACCTTAAATGCCCCCAGCCATGTGTCTACTTTGCCTTTTGGAAAAATCCAAATTTCCAGACTCCTTTATATTATTGTATTAAATTGTTTCTGTAGCACTGGATCTATTATTTTACCTGATTTGTGAGACATCCTATAAAATAATTCACTAGGATGTTTGTCACGATGCAGTCATGAGCAGTGCCCACATTCAGGCAGTCTCTACTGTGCATGACTGCATCGCATGAGTGAGGCGACGCAAGATTGCATCTCGTGGAGCAGTGAGGTAGCGGCCTCTTAAAGGGATAGTAATAACTCGTTTTATCTTTATTTTATTTTGTAGGCATTAAAAAAACATGAAGAACGATATAAGTCTTATCTCTCAAACCTTTGTGGTTTGAGAGATATAAACAAGCAAAGTTTCCCCTCCCGCCCCTTTTACTTAGTGTAAGCCATCTCTTCTCAGATGTGGAATCCAGTCCATAGACCAGACAGATAACAGCAGATGACAATCTTCTTCCTATGAGAACAATGAAAGCCCTGCCCCCCAGACACGTTTTTCAGGTTTTTCCCTTATCTTAATTGAAGATTGTCCCTCTCTGCAGTCTACCTGGGCACCTCCCTTCTGCTCTGGCTGAGCAGTGTTACATCAGTAAAAGGGGGGGAGGGGGATACTTTGTCATTGAATTACTCTTGAACTACAACTCTGACAGAATTGAAATAACACTCTCCAAAGTCCAAATACTATGATGATTAATTAGAGCTGCTTTTATTATGAAACATTGTTATCCCTTTAACCCTTTGAGTGCCTGAGGGGCATGCAACGCATTCCAAAGCAATGGTTGCGTACCCCTCTGGCACTCAAAGGGTTAACATTATCCGGCCCTTGGCCCGTGTACACGGGCTTTTACACTAGTTATATAAATAATTCACCATGATACATCCACTTTCTGCCTCTTTAGAAACCATGGGGCCCATACGGACAACGTAAAATGTGGAATAACATTAAAGCAAAGCATTCCATAGGCCTATTTTTAGTTAACATTATTTTTAACTCTTTGAATGCCAGAGAAATGTGTTGGAAAGTCCATTGGTGCACAGTTGGTTGAAGGGATTACCCTTTGAGTGCTAGAGTGGTATGCAACTCATTGCGCTGCAATGCATTGCATACCTCTCTGGCACTCAGAGGGTTAAGAATCATTGCCCTTTGCCATCATACAAAGTCCTTCCACTTTCCCATCTATTGATAGCTCTGAACCCTGACGTCTGCACATTCTACACTACTTGGGGACATAAGTAATCCATATTTAATGAGATCACAAATGCCTGAACCGCATATATACAAAATTAGCTCTCTTCTCATTACTCATTATTCCTATGGGAGCAGACAGTAACAAGATAGGACTAGAGATATGCAGGCCCAAAACAATTCCTGTTAACCATTTGCAGGCTTGGGGGGAGGGGCTAAACAAGGAAGTCTGTGGCTCAAGCCATAGGCTTCACCGGTTGTTTGTGCAGTCCTAATATACTGCTAGGGCCAAGTGTGTAAGCCCTTCCTTTCCACACTATAGGCATAGCTGAGAAATCTCTAGATGTGCCCCAGAGACTCCGATTGTAGCTTCTAATTACCGGGTCTCCAGGGCACAGGCTGATTCTCCGGATGTGGGGAGTTTCTAATAAAACTGCCCACTTCCATGTCTTTCCAGTGTGTTCCTCCCACTCCCCGCCCACTTATCCTCCTTCCACAGCCTATTGCTCCATTTTTTTGTATATTTCTGAAGTCCTGCCCCTTTTCGGATGCGAAGAGCATCATTGATCTCTCCCAGCGGCACTAGTGGGAGTCCACAAAGCAAAGTTCCCTGGTATGTCTATAGGTGTCCAAACTCCGAGACTTCAGAGCCTTGTATGTCAGCCTCTTATGTGATCAGCCTGAAGGCAGAGAGGTCTTACACCCCATAGCATTTACTCCTTCTGTGTCTATCCTAGAACAGGAGGTATGTACACCCCATAGCACTTACTCCTTCTGTTTACAACCTAGGACAGGAGGCACATACACCCCATAACACTTACTCCTTGTGTGTCCAACCTAGGACAGGAGGCACATACACCCCATAGCACTTACTCCTTCTATGTCCAACCTAGGACAGGAGGTACTTACACCCCATAGCACTTACTCCTTCTGTGTCCAACCTAGGACAGGAGGTACTTACACCTCATAGCTCTTACTCCTTGTGTGTCAAACCTAGGACAGGAGGTACTTACACCCCATAGCTCTTACTCCTTGTGTGTCAAACCTAGGACAGGAGGTACTTACACCCCATAGCACTTACTCCTTCTGTGTCAAACCTAGGACAGAAGGCACTTACACCCCATTGCTCTTGCTCCTTCTGTGTCCAACCTAGGACAGGAGGCACGTATCCCCCATAGCACTTACTCCTTCTGTGTCCAGTATAGGACAGGAGGCACTTACACCCCACAGCACTTACTCCTTCTGTGTACAACCTAGGACAGGAGGTACTTACACCCCATAGCTCTTACTCCTTGTGTGTCAAACCTAGGACAGAAGGCACTTACACCCCATTGCTCTTGCTCCTTCTGTGTCCAGCCTAGGACAGGAGGCACGTATCCCCCATAGCACTTACTCCTTCTGTGTCCAGTATAGGACAGGAGGCACTTACACCCCACAGCACTTACTCCTTCTGTGTACAACCTAGGACAGGAGGCATTTACACCCCACAGCACTTACTCCTTCTGTGTACAGCCTAGGACAGGAGGCATTTACACCCCATAGCACGTACTCCTTCTGTGTCCAACCTAGGACAGGAGGCAGATACACCCCATAGCACTTACTCCTTATGTGTCCAACCTACCTTCCTCTAGACTGTAAGCTCATGAGCAGAGCCCTCTAATCCTTTTATTCTCTATGATCCATTTGCACTATTTAATGTCTTTAATGTCTATTCCCCATTGTACAGCACTGCAGAATAAGATGGCGCTATGAGAAGAGGGTTTCATTTTTGTAAATATCCCCCCCCCCCCCACACACACACACACACACAAACACACACACTCTAATTGGCTCTTTGTATGTTCTGCCAGGTTGCACAATACAGTGCCAGTTCCATCAGAAGGTATGTGGTGCCATTTACACAAAATTGTAGCATATGTGCCACAAACAAATGGCACTCCATAGGCTTGTACTTTAAATAACACATTCAAGAGATAGGAAACCCACTCATCAATCACAACTAATTGGCCAAAGTTGATGGATATCCCTTCTTTGAGCACAGCCAGATCATTCACAATAACAGTCACTTAAAATCACTTTTAGACAATCTCCTGACCTTTCTAGGTTTTCGCCTTTCTGTATTTTGTGTCTGTTCTGTTCCCTCAGATGCCCACACCCCACTCACTAGTTCACTCTAGTGCTCTGTCCCATGTGCCCTAGTGCCTGCTCACCTGACCCCCGTTCTTCTGATCCCATCCTGCCACAATCAGGTGAGCCAACATCTCCTCCTTGTACTTGTAGCTGATTCCTTTCACCAGATTAGCGGCCGCTAGAACCAACGGAGGAGCCTCCATCTCTACGCTGTGGGTGGAGTAAAAACAAGGATGGAAGAGTGAGAATACATAGAGCACGAATCAGGATTGGATTTATATCTCCTAGCTCCACCCACGACCACACCCATGCAGCTTCTATGAAGAACTGGACAATGCTGGGGCAATCCAACTGCACAGTGGGGAACTAATAAAATAATGTTTTTTTTATATGGGGCTTTTAAGTCTTAAATGCTAGCCAGGTCTCCTATCCAATGCAAAGTAATGCAGTAATGGAGACTACTGTAGCATTCAAGGGGTTAACCTTTCCATTTAAATCAATAAAAATATCTGTCCATTGTGTTACAGCTGGTTTGCTCCAGAATTGCTCCAAACCACATTGTGTTTACTACCGCCAGTTACAGAAATAACACTTAGTCCACAGGTGATTTTATACAAACCAAAGGTAGAGGAGATCACATTCATCTTTGCTTTCACAATGTTATTCCCCAGTTTGCTGACCAGTGTGCAGTGTGTACTGACTAGCTCTCATCTTTCTAAAGCTCTCACTTGTACATAGCTCTCATGTATACATAGCTCTCATCTTTATAAAGCTCTCACTTGTACATAGCTCTCATGTATACATAGCTCTCATCTTTATAAAGCTCTCATTTGTACATAGCTCTCATGTATACATAGCTCTCATCTTTATAAAGCTCTCACTTGTACATAGCTCTCATGTATACATAGCTCTCATCTTTATAAAGCTCTCACTTGTACATAGCTCTCATCTTTCTAAAGCTCTCACTTGTACATAGCTCTCATGTATACATAGCTCTCATCTTTCTAAAGCTCTCACTTGTACATAGCTCTCATGTATACATAGCTCTCATCTTTATAAAGCTCTCACTTGTACATAGCTCTCATGTATACATAGCTCTCATCTTTATAAAGCTCTCACTTGTACATAGCTCTCATGTATACATAGGTCTCATCTTTATAAAGCTCTCACTTGTACATAGCTCTCATGTATACATAGATCTCATCTGTATAAAGCTCTCATCTGTCCGTAGCGCTCATGTATACATAGCTCTCATCTGTATAAATCTTTAACCTGTATATAGCTCTCATGTATACTTAGCTCACATCTGTATAATGCTCTCACCTCATCCATAGCTCTCATGTATACATAGCTCTCATAAGTATAAAGCTCTCACCTGTACATAGCTCTCATGTATACATAGCTCTCATAAGTATAAAGCTCTCACTTGTACATAGCTCTCATGTATACATAGCTCTCATATGTATAAAGCTCTCATGTATACATATGCTCATCTGTATAAAGCTTTCACCTGCACAGGACTCCCACCTGTACAGGATTCTGATCTGCATAAAGCTCTCATCTGACATAGCTCTCATGTATACATAGCTCTCATCTGCATAAAGGTCTCACCTGTCCATAGCTCTCATATATACAGAGTTCTTATCTGCATACAGCTTTAACATGTACAGAGCATTAACATGTAAAAAATCTCTCACCTGTACAGTATTCTCACCTGTACAAAGCTCTCACCTGTACAAAGCTCTCACCTGTGTACCTGCATGTGATAATGGACCATGTCAGCCAAAGCCTGAGCATCAGCTGCAGAGCCTGAGAGGGCACAGTATATCTTCTCGTGTACAGGGGCAAGTTTGTTAAAGACTCGATTCACCACGGAGTCACTGGGGAAAGAGACATAAACCGGTTACAGACCCAACTCAGAGACAGTGGGGGAGATGTATAAATAGCGCTCATAGTGTACATTTAAACGGATAGTACTGTCACATTTTAATAAAACGGAATCTTGTAGCTATTAGCCATTTGAGTGCCCTTTCCATACCCCTCTGGCACTCAAAGAGATATAAAACTAAACTAAATGACCCCAGTCCTATCTCTCAAACCTTTATGGTTTGAGAGATAATCACAGCAAAAGTTTCCCCCGCTTTCCCTTTCCCTGACATCAGTACTCTAGCTGACCGCAGGAGAATCTGGTCCCGGGACCGTCGGAGGCTCTTCAACAGAGCTGAGATCGAGAGACATAAAAAGAGTTACTTCACTGGAACGGTTTACAAAGTGTGCTTGCAAACCAGGCACACTTTGTAGACCATTCCAATGAAGTATCTCTTTTTATGTCTCTCGATCTCGGCTCTGCTGAAGATCCTCCTACGGTCCCGGGACCAGATTCTCCTGCGGTCAGCTAGATCACTGACGTCAGAGAAAGGGGGGGGGGTGACTTTTGCTGCGATTATCTCTAAAAAATAGGACTCAGGTCATTTAGTTTATTTTTTTAATAGCTACAAGATTCCGTTTTATTAAAATGTGACAATACTATCCCTTTAAGAACTGTCGTTCATGACATCAGGTCATATTTATAAAGCAGTAAAGTCAAGTTTATAAAAATGTCCACCTGAGAATATTCAGAGAAAACGTACAGAAAATTCGTAACTAAGAATATTTTTATACATACATACCTACATCTATATACTTCCATTAAGAATAGGTTATACCCGGCGTTAAGATTTAATCACTAAAACTGCCTTTATTTTTGGCGTAATTAGTAAATTTCTTTATAGAAGAAACTCCCCACATCCGGAGAATCAGCCCCTACCCCAGAGACCGGGTAATTCAGTGTGAAAGCCAGAGTCTCAGGGGCAAAACCCAGGTATGTATGTGTTTGTATGTGCTCGTGTGTATTTATGTGTGTTTGTATGTGTGTACATGTGTGCATGTGAGAGTGTGCATAGGTTTCTTGTGTATGTATTGTATTGTATTGTGTTGTATATTTTATTTATATATATATAGTGCCAACCTGTGTACTTGGCACTTTACAGTTTACATTTAGTATAGGAGGGGTATGATAATGCAGTGATTAAGTGCTTATATAGACAATTATAATGGGAACACCAGGTGAGTATACATTAGGATAAAAGGTCCCTGCCCCATAGAGATTACAATCTAAGTAGAGTGTATTTGTGTGACTTTTTCTATGTGTTTGTGTGTGTGTATTTGTGTGTATGTTAGTGATTTTGTGCATGTCTGTGTGTGTGCATTTGTGTTTCTCTGCGTGTTCATGTGCAGGTTTGTGTGTGTGTGTATTTGAGTGATTTTGTGTGTTGCGTATATGTGTGTTTGTATGCTTGATTTTGTGTATATGTGTGTGTTAATATGTGTTTGAGTATGTGAGTGTATGTTTGTTTTTTGTGTTGTGTTCTGTGTGTGTGGTATGTTTTGTGTGTGTGCTGTATGTGTGGTATGTTTGTGTGCGTGTGTGTTGTGTGTATGATGTGTGTGTGGTAGGTGGGTGTGGTGTGTGCATACATTTCTTGTGTATGTGTGTGTTTTTTTATGTGTCTGTGTGTGTGTATCTGTGCTTATGTTTGTGTGGTTTTGTGCATGTCTGTGTGTGCATGTGTGTTTGAGTTGTATCTGAGTGTGTTTGTGTGTAACTTTGTATGTGTTTCTGTGTGTTCATGTGCAGGTTTGTGTGTGTGTATTTGAGTGATTTTGTATGGTATATATGTGTGTTTGCTTGATTGTGTGTATATATGTGAGTATGTGAGTGTATGTTTGTGTGTGTGTGATGTGTTTTTTGTGTGGTGTGTGTGGGTGTGGTGGGTGGGTGATGTGTTTTGTGTGTGGTCGGTGTGTGTTTTGTGCGTATGATGCATTTTGTGTGTGCGTGTGTGTGTGTGGTGTGTATGTGTTTTATGTGGGTGTGATAAGTGTGTTGGTTATGAACAGTGATTTGGACAGACCAAGATTTCACTTCACTCAGACAGTCTGGGGCTGGTGTCAGGTAACTGCAGGCGGCAGAGGAGAGGAATTTACATAACTCCGCCTTACCCCCGCCCCTGGGTGTGTTCAGCAAGGACATCGGCTCACATCATGTGACTTTCTCTTATATATATATCTTTGTTAGAGATTCAGTTGCACCTCACTGATAAGGCCCACTTAAGGCTAAAACGGACATCTGGGGGAATATTTCTAAACATTAGTCCTCTGGGCATACTTGAGTAGCCAAGGATTAAGTTATTGTGATTGAGCTAAATTAGCTTAATTTGGGATATCTTGGAAACCTGCCCCTATTGGGGTGTCCAGTGGACTAGCACTGAGAATCAATGAAATGGGGTTTACTGTTTCTCTTGTGCAGAAGACATTTGTCTGACATTTCAGGGCTGGATTGTCCATGAAGATGGGAATGGAGTGATGTGAATATCAAAAACTTTCCTTTCTAATGATACAAGAGATCGAAAAACATGACCAAGCAGCTCCTGAGTGGGGTTATCCTCTTGCCAACTATTATGGACCCCTCAGACATACCTAGAGCTCTCCTGGGATGATAGAATACACAGTGAGACATCCCTCACACACAGACACTACTAGATGTATTGGACTCTTAACAAGCAGACAGGGAAGAACCGTGTGTGTGATCTTACCCAGCAGATACCCGGGAGTCCGATCCCACCACAACTCCTCCATCAAACTCCACCGCAATGATCGTGGTCTAAGGAGAAAGTACAGTTATTAGGGGCTGATTCTATTTTCCAAATACCTCCTTTTTTACTGTTTATTTTTTATACCCCCCCCCCAAATGTACACCATTTGCTCCAAATATGTGCTCAGTGTCCTAGTTCCCATGCAACCCTCCACTCCATACACACAGCTGTCCTTCCTCACCACTCAGTCCATGCCCTGCTGACCTCTCACGCCTTAACCTTCCCCTTTATAACTCCATCCCAGTCTCACAACATAAATTATCACCCCTCCATCTCTTAACCCTTTCAGTGCCAAAGGGGTACGCAACGCATTGCTTTGCAATGCGTTGTGTACCCCTCTGGTACTCAAGGGTTAAACGCTCCCAAATCTGCCCTCTTAGGGCCCTTGCATAAGGCACTGTATCCAGAACTGGATTTACGCCATTGGTGCCACTGACACTTTAGTTGCCCAATATCCCACCCATGACCACACCTCCATTTCTCACATGACTCCGCCCCCAGCCACATCCGCTGTAACGGTGCATTCAAGGAGTTTTTTTCTCTCTGCATATTGCCTTTAAAGCTCTGAGGGTCAGTAGGTTACACAACACATTACTTCACAATGCGTTGCGAACCCCTCTGGCACTCAAAGGGTTAAAGAATAGCAGACCTTCACACAATAGCAGGTCTTCACACAAGAACTGCTCTGTTAATTACATGATAAAGTGTTTGAGGGGTGCAGGGGGCTTTCTTCAGGGTGCTATAATAAGTGATGTGTACTCCAGACACACACACTATTATTAATATCTTCAGTAATATTTCATTAAGAAAAACATACATTGTATGCCTTGTCCCATGCAGGGCCGGATCTCAGGAGCCTGTAGGCACAGAAAGAGCCCACCCCCCCCCCTCCACATTGACCATCTCCACTGGACACCAACACAATGCTACTAATCTCCACATTGCCCTCCATAATCTCCATATTGCCCTAATATTGCCCCCATCAGCTCCATATTGCCCCCTATCATCTCCATATTGTCCTCACATTGCCTCCATTATCTCCACATTGCCCCCATCATCTCCATATTGCCCTCACATTGCCCCCCATCAGCTCCACATTGCCCCATCATCTCCATATTGCCCTCACATTGCCCCGATCATCTCCTCTCCACATTGCTCCATCATCTCCATATTGCCCTCACATTGCCCCCCATCAGCTCCACATTGCCCCATCATCTCCATATTGCCCTCACATTGCCCCGATCATCTCCTCTCCACATTGCTCCATCATCTCCATATTGCCCTCACATTGCCCCCCATCAGCTCCACATTGCCCCATCATCTCCATATTGCCCTCACATTGCCCCCCATCAGCTCCACATTGCCCCATCATCTCCATATTGCCCTCACATTGCCCCGATCATCTCCTCTCCACATTGCTCCATCATCTCCATATTGCCCTCACATTGCCCCCCATCAGCTCCACATTGCCCCTTCATCTCCATATTGCCCTAACATTGCTCCCCCATCAGCTCCACATTGCCCCATCATCTCCATATTGCCCTCACATTGCCCCCCATCAGCTCCACATTGCCCCATCATCTCCATATTGCCCTCACATTGCCCCCCATCAGCTCCACATTGCCCCATCATCTCCATATTGCCCTCACATTGCCCCCCCATCAGCTCCACATTGCCCCATCATCTCCATATTGCCCTCAAATTGCCCCCCATCAGCTCCAACTTGCCCCCTATCATCCCCATATTGCCCTCACATTGCCCCCATCATCTCTCCACATTGCCCTCACATTTTCCCCCATCCTTTCCTAACTCCATGGTGGTCCAGCGGCAGGAGAGGTCTGTGACTCCTTCTGCACAGACCTGTAGCTGCTGGAGCTCCCACGCGGTCTTCTCTTCAGTAATGCAGAGCGCTGAGAGATGATGTCATCTCCCAGAGCCCTGTATTACTAAAGAGCCGGGGGAGCTCAGCAGCTACAGGTCTGTGCCAAAGAAGGCAGTAGAGGCTGCTAGGTGGCACTTTGGACCATGCTCATGGGCCTTCAATACTAGTATGTATTTAAATACAAATACACACTATCTATATATATATATATATATATATAAACACAGAGAAATACACATAAAATACAAGCCATTTGTAACCCCTTGAATGCTAGAAAGACATTGGAGACATTTCTAACATTCAAAGGGTTATTGAGTCCAATTAGGGCTGCTACCTTTTCTTCAAAAAATACCGGCCATGGCATTCCCTACATAGACTTAAAGGGATTGTAATACTTAAAATGTAAAAAAAAAATATGTTGTAGGGTTTATCCCCCTGAGTAAAACAAGGGTACTCCCACTGCTGAAAGGTGTTCTATTCAAAAGTTATTACAGTTCAAAGTTGAATTTTTTAGGTGCAATATCACAGTGGCCTGATATTGTACAGTGGCGCTGTTGCTACACCATCCTATGGACAGCTCTGGTCCCGGGAACATAAATCTCCATAGGATGGTGTAGCAACAGCGCCACTGTACAATTTCAGGCCACTGTGATATTGCACCTAAAAAAATTCAACTTTAAAAATTAATAACTTTTGAATGAAACACCTTTCAGCAGTGGGAGTACTCTTGTTTTGCTCAGGGGGATAAACCCTACAACATATTTTGTTTTACATTTTAAGTATTACTATCCCTTTAACATTGGACAGAAGCCAATTTTTTACTGACCTGCCGGTAAAATACCAGCTGGGGGGCAACCCTAAGTCCAATGCTCTAAGAAGAATTGGAACAGTTCTGTATTAAACCAACTGCTCCATAGGGGACAAATGAACATTCCCAAAATGCCAATTGATTTAAATTGGGCTTTTAACCCCTTTGATGCTAGAGAGTTCATTAATGCATTGCAAAGCAATACGTTAGAGACCTCTGTTGCATTCAAGGTATTAAAAGTCCACGTAAATTTATGGGAATTTGTATTTGTTCCCCCTGGCACAGCTGGTTTGCCCCCAAATGGCTCCAATTCTTCAGTCTCAATGTTCCCTTAAATGTGTATTTTTCTCTTTTTCACAGTCCCTTACTGGTATTTAATTGTATTGTCTGTCAGGTTTATTGCATTTCTCCTCCTGTCTTTGCTTCCCCCCCCGTTACAGTTCTGATTCTCTCTTTCTCCCTCTCTAGTGCTTCTCCCCACACCCCGGTTATCCCCCACTGGTGTCCCACACAAGGTTCCTCTACGTCCTTACCCCAGTGGAGACCTCACAAGATGAATTATAAGGGTCCCCAAAACCAGGCATTCTGCTCGTCTCTCTGCAAACTGAAGTAAAAGTGAAAGCAACAATAATCTGATAGCATCATGACTCTGTGTGTGTGTTTCAGACCTCCCACCATTTCAAGTTGCCAAAGACAGACACTTGTGTTTTAGGGGTGTTGCTGGGGGCGTGGCTGGTAGGCGGGACACTACAGAGAATTTTTAGGCTGTTTCATGACCTATTGACACCTCCTTGTGTGATCTAATAAATTACTTATAACAAGACCAAAGTATTTTATTTACACACACTAATTTATAAACACACATACTGATGTTTACACAAACAATAATGTGAGTTTTATTGATGTGGAGCAATGGGAAGGGGGAGGGAGGGGGGAACTTTGCCTTCGGTTATCTCTCAAACCATAAGCGTCACACCGGTACGCGTATCAGGTCACGTGTACCGGCGTATCGGCAACAATCAAAGCGGGCCTTAAGGGAAGGTAACATCACTGGGCCGCTGGTCCTTAAAGGGATAGTAATATTTAAAATGTAAAAAAAGTATGTTATAGAGTTTATCCCCCTGAGTAAAACAAGAGCACTCCCACTGCTGAAAGGTGTTTCATTCAAAAGTTATTAATTTTCAAAGTTGAATTTTTTAGGTGCAATATCACAGTGGCCTGAAATTGTACAGTGGCACTGTTGCTACACCATCCTATGGAGATTTATGGTCCTGAGACCAGAGCTGTCCATAGGATGGTGTAGCAACAGCACCACTGTACAATTTCAGGCCACTGTGATATTGCACCTAAAAAATTCAATTTTGAAAATTAATAACTTTTGAATGAAACATCTTTCAGCAGTGGGAGTACTCTTGTTTTACTCAGGGGGATAAGCCCTACAACATATTTTTTTTTACATTTTAAGTATTACTATCCCTTTAAGGGGTTAATAAACAGTTTATTGTATGATCGCATTGCATGTCCTTGCGGCTTGCCTTCATAGTGCATCAGCCAAAAATCTCCCATACACCTCTGTTGCCAACATGTGACCCCCTCACCCTGTCACCCCACTTTACTGAGTGACAACGCGAACCAGCCAATTGTCGATGGCATTGCTGGGAGGAAGAGCGACGACGACAACATGATGACGTTGGCGTCGCAGGGCAGCCGCACAAGGAGCGGGAGAAGCGCCAATGAGTGGAGGGCTGGAGGCAATCCTGGCTTGTTCCACCTTACCGAGCAAACATCTGTATATATCCATGTACACAGATCACAGATATGTGCACCAATACACACACACCAGTGCCACCTGGACCTGCTATTGCTTTTTTTGGTTAATATTAACCCTTTGAGTGCCTGAGAGGTATTCAATGCATTGCAACACAATGCGTTGGATACCCTCAAAGGGTTAAAAGATCTCCGGGTCAGCCTGTTTCAAAAGTTTCAAGGTATCCCCGTTGGCAGAGAATGTCATTTCACAAGCAAACTTGCTTTCCTAGCATAGAAAGAAAGTATCTGCCTGGAAACAGATGATGCTCACTCTGACTGGATCCTTATTGGCTACTCTCCCCCAGGCCTGAAATTCCACTTCATAACATGATAAGTAACAGCCCTTGAGCAGGTCCAAGGACAGCTATGTGTGATCACTATCAGTCTATCTTGTGATCAACACCATTTTATAGCATTAATATACAAAATTCATATCCAGTGTATTTCAAATGTAATGGAAGGACAAATATACTAAAGTGTTGTCTGTGTTGGTGGCAGCAAAAGTTTTAAATTGGTTAAAGGGAAATATGAAAATTTTAAACTATTAGAAGCAAGAAACCCAGAAGTGCCAGCATTTCAAATGCCTAAAGAGTAGGGAATTTACTGATAATTTTTGGGTTATTTTTATGACCTACTGACATATTTTTGTGCAACTAAATAAATGATTTAGAGTAAGACCAAAGTATTTTATGTACACAGACTCGTTTATAAACATATAGTGAAGTTTAAACAAACATTAATATGAGATTTATTGCTGTGGAGCAATGTGATACACTTATATACACACCACACAGTCTGATGTCCTAAACACAGGGACACCAGGGTGATACACTTCTATACACACCACACAGTCTGATCTCCTAAACACAGGGACACCAGGGTGATACACTTATATACACACCGCACAGTCTGATCTCCTAAACACAGGGACACCAGGGTTATACACTTATATACACCACACAGTCTGATCTCCTAAACACAGGGACACCAGGGTGATACACTTATATACACACCACACAGTCTGATCTTCTAAACACAGGGACACCAGGGTTATACACTTATATACACACCACACAGTCTGATCTCCTAAACACAGGGACATCAGGGTGATACACTTCTATACACACCACACAGTCTGATCTCCTAAACACAGGGATACCAGGGTAATACACTTCTATACACACCACACAGTCTGATCTCCTAAACACAGGGACACCAGGGTGATACACTTCTATACACACCACACAGTCTAATCTCCTAAACACAGGGACACCAGGGTGATACACTTATATACACACCACACAGTCTAATCTCCTAAACACAGGGACACCAGGGTGATACACTTATATACACCCCACACAGTCTGATCTCCTAAACACAGGGACACTAGGGTGATACACTTCTATACACACCACACAGTCTGATCTCCTAAACACAGGGACACCAGGATGATACACTTATATACACACCACACAGTCTGATCTCCTAAACACAGGGACACCAGGGTGATACACTTCTATACACACCACACAGTCTGATCTCCTAAACACAGGGATACCGAGGTGATACACTTATATACACACCACACAGTCTGATCTCCTAAACACAGGGACACCAGGGTGATACACTTCTATACACACCACACAGTCTGATCTCCTAAACACAGGGACACCATGGTGATACACTTCTATACACACCACACAGTCTGATCTCCTAAACACAGGGACACCAGGGTGATACACTTCTATACACACCATACAGTCTGATCTCCGAAACACAGGACATCAGAGTGATACACTTATATATACACCACACAGTCTGAGCTCCTAAACACAGGGGCACCAGGGTGATACACTTCTATACACACCACACAGTCTGATCTCCTAAACACAGGGACACCAGGGTGATACACTTATATACACACCACACAGTCTGATTTCCTAAACACAGGGACACCAGGGTGATACACTTATATACACACCGCACAGTCTGATCTCCTAAACACAGGGGCACCAGGGTGATATACTTCTATACACACCACACAGTCTGATCTCCTAAACCCAGGGTGATACATTTATATACACACCACACAGTCTGATCTCCTAAACACAGGGACACCAGGGTGATACATTTATACACACACCACACAGTCTGATCTCCTAAACACAGGGACACCAGGGTGATACATTTATATACACACCACACAGTCTGATCTCCTAAACACAGGGACACCAGGGTAATACACTTATATGCACACCACACAGTCTGATCTCCTAAAAAGAGTGACGCCAGGTTGGAACAGAGGGACAGAGGGATTTGGGTCTCAAAGAGAGCCTGTCCCTCTTAAAGAGGGACACTTGTGAGGTATGGACCCCTAATATCTCCTAAAGAGGGACACTTGGGAGATATGGACCCCTAATATCTCCTAAAGAGAAAGGCTTGGGAGGTATGGGCCCCTAATATTGCTGGGAGTTATGGATCCCTAATATCTCCTAATCAACACTACTCCTCAAGAGCCCTAACAATTAGTGCACAGTAAATGAATACATTTTCTGCCATACATTTCGTACCACCAAACCACTACGTCTATAATCCACTAGAAGCGCTAAACCCACTTTAACTCAGCGTACAAGCCTAAAACCAACAGCTGGCACATGCACACTAAAGGTGAGGAAGTTAAGGTATATCTCCCAAGTGTCCCTCTTTATGAGATATTAGGGGTCCATACCTCCCATGTCCCTCTTTAGGAGATATTAGGGATCCATACCTCCCATGTCCCTCTTTATGAGATATTAGGGGTCCATACCTCCCAAGTGTCCCTCTTTAGGAGATATTATGGATCCATCCCTCCCATGTGTCCCCCTTTATGAGATATTAGGGGTCCATACCTCCCAATTGTCTCTCTTTAGGAGATATTAGGATCAATACCTCCTAAGTGTCCCTCTTTAGAAGATACTAGCAATGTGGGATGGTGTTGCCCGTCATGTTATGACCGTTGGGTGTACGTGTCTGAAATGTAGACACACTGATAAACACAGACATATGCAACACACAGAGAGACACATACACATAGTAAGCGTCAGAAACATTCAAAAGACATGCATACACACATCACTGGAGATGCACACATGTATTAGGGGTCCATAATGTCCAAGTGTCCCTCTTTAGGAGATATTATGGGTCCATATCTTCCAAGTATCCCTCTTTAGGAGACATTAGGGTTCCACACCTCCCAAGTGTCCCTCTTTAGGAGATATTAGGGGTCCATACCTTCCAAGTGTCCCTGTTTAAGAGAGATTATGGGATCCTAACTCCCAAGTTTCCCTCTTTAGGAGATATCATAAATTCCAAGTGTCCCTCTTTAGGAGATATCAGGGGTCCATACCTCCCAAGTGTCCCTCTTTAGGAGATATTAGGGGTCTGTACCTCCCAAATGTCCCTATTTAGGAGATATTATGGATCCAAAACACTCAAGATTCCCTCTTTAGGAGATACTAGCAATGTGGGACGGCGTTGCCCATTATGTTATGACCGTTGGAAGCACGTGTGTGAAATGTAGACACACTGATAAACATAGACATATGCAACACACAGGCAGACACATACACACAGTGAGCGGCAGAAACATGCAAAAGACATGCATACACACATACACACTAGAGATCCATACGTACACACACACACATGTAATAGAGATTTACACACACATGTAACAGACATGCACAGACACACATGCGTGCAACATACATGCTCACATACAGGCAACAGAAATGCACACACACACACATGCAACAGACATGCACACACAGACATGCAACCGACATATGCACATGCACGCACTCAACAGACATATACACACATACACAAGCAACAGACATATACACACACACATGCGTGCAACAGACATGGGCAGACACAGGTAACACATGCACGCACACGCAGACGTGCAACAGTCATACGTGCACACACGCAACAGACATGCGCACACACACAACAGACATACACACGAACACAGAGGGGACACTGACAAAGTGATAGCCGACCCCCTGTGTCTGGAGATTCCAGTTCTTGCTGGTCCCCCGGATCTGTAGGTTCTGTTGTAGAAATGTGGGCTGTGGCCACCCTGGGATTAGTGTAGGTGCATTACAGTGCTGTGTAGGTAACAATCTTGTATTGAAGTGAATATCTGCAGTATTCAGAGAGTTAGAAGCCAAATGTAGCCATCTAAGGACCAGAGGACATCGCTTGACAAGGTGTCGCCAGTCCCTCTGTGGTACTGAAACCGTTAAATCAATGGAGTTTGTTATTTCCTTTACTTTGGGACAGAATTGCAGTGTTATACCTCTGTGTGTTTGACATGTAGAAGTGGAAAGTAGAAAATAAAAGATTATGTGAGAGAGATATTTATACCAACATGTTAAGCCATAGAGTGCCATGCAGAATACAGTGGTGAGTCATGTCAGAGTTAACCCTTTGAGTGGTGGAAAGGCATCCAATGCATTGTGGTGCACTGCATTAGTTACCTCTCTGGCACTCAAAGTGTTAAACAGAGTGGTGTTAATATATAAAGAAGTTGTCCCAATGACATAAATAATATAGATTAATCGACATTACTGGCCCTGGTACAGTGGAGACACTCCCTACAATGTGCCTCGCAATATCCATATCCAGTGCAGGAGGAAGAAGCCACCATTGATTCAGAGGAAAGAAGCTTAAAGTTGTAGTAATACTTTGTTTTAACTTTATTTTATTTTGTAGGCATTAAAAAAAACATGAAGAATGATATTAGTCTTATCTCTCAAACCTTTATGGTTTGAGAGATATTCACAAGCAAAGTTTCCCCTCCCGCCCCTTTTACCTAGTGTAAGCCATCTCTTCTCAGATGTGGAATCCAGTCCATAGACCAGACAGATAACAGCAAGGGACAAGCTTCTTACAATGAAAACAATGAAAGCCCTGCCCCCCTTGACACATTTTTCAGCTTTTTCCCTTATCATAATTGAAGATTGTCCCTCTCTGCAGTCTACCTGAGCACCTCCCTTCTGCTCTGGCTGAGCAGTGTTACATCAGTAAAAGGGGCGAGAGGGGGATACTTTGTCATTGAATTACTCCTGAACTACAACTCTGACAGAATTTAATTAGCACTTTCCAAGGTCCAAATACTATGATGATTAATTAGAGCTACTTTTATTATGAAACATTAATATCCCTTTAAGCCTAGGGGCTGGCAGGGAAATCAGGCTTCGAGAGGACGTGCTGGGCATCTGAGAGTTGAGGAAAGAACAGGCATCCTGGGCATCCACTGTCCATCTCAATAAAAAAAAAAGGCTCCAAAAACCCCCAATATGGTCAAACCGGAAAAAGTAAAGAGTACATAATGTTTTAAATTGATAGTAATACTTCTATTAAAGTTTATCTCTGAGTCTTCTTTATATTTTTAGTAACCTGTAGCTCTAATATTTAATTACTTAGAGTTTTGTAGTTAAAAGTCTATTCAAGCCAAAAGGATCCCCCTCCTGCCCCTTCTGGTCGCCTCCCATTAGATGTGGAATCCGGGTGTGGGACCGAACAGATGCAGTGAGGGACAATCTTCATTTAGTAAGTATAATGAACCCCTTGAGGAGGAGGGCAGGATTTTCCTTGACACGCTCCATCCAGACCAGACTGAGAGGCTGAATGAGACAGGGAAGGGGCACAGGGTATCCTTTCGACTTAAAGAAGAAGTAAACTTTTATTTATGAAAACACATATTTTATAGAGCATTTCCTGCTGAATAAAACAAGGTCACTCCCACTGATGTCAGATGTTTTATTCAAAATTATAGCAGTTTAAATAATCAGGAAGTGAATTTACTGTGTTTACTTCCTGATAGGTCTAACTGACAGGAAGTGACAGGCAGTTTCTATCACATTCCATGGAGAACTGTATGTCTCTGACTTTTCTGACTTTCCACTCCATTAGAATCTAACAGGAAATCTAATTAGAATTTGACCACTAGAGGTCACTGCTAATGTAAAAAAAAACATGGGTTTAAACTGTAATAACTCTGGAAATATAAATCTCTTGGCAGTGGGAGTACCCTTATTTTACTCAATAGGAAAATATATATTTTTTCCTAAAAAAAGTTTACTGCTCCTTTAAATATGGTTTTAAGTACAACACGGTAAGTAATTAAATATAGTGCTACATGTTAAAAAATATAAAGACTCATAGGTAAACTTTAATAGAAGTATTACTATCCCTTTAACCCTTTGAGTGGCAGAGGGTTTGTCAACACATTGCAAAGCAATGCGTTGCATACCCCTGTGGCACTCCAAGGGTTAACCGTTTGAGTAGCATCGGAGTCTGACATCCTTCCCTCCCTTGTGCATCACTAGTTCTGAAAAAGGATACACTAGAACTAGAATAGGGTACCGAGAAGAACAACAAAATGAATTAAGGGAATGGAGGACTTGACGTATGGGGAACGACTAGACAAACTTGGTTTATTTATTGTAGAGAAAAAATGACTACAATGTACGAGTATAATAAAGGTCAATACAAGGATCTCTGTAGTGAGCTATTCATTCCAATGCCTAATCAGTTGACCATGGGACACCCCTTGAGATTAGAGGAAAGGAAGTTTAGACTTCAGCAGAGGAAGAGGTTTTTTACAGTAAGGTCTGTTAAATTGTGGAATTCCTTGCCCAAGGAAGTTGTCTTGGCAGATACAATGGATACATTTAAGAGAAGATAAAATGCATTTCTTTCAGAAGGGAACATAGAGGGTTATATTGTGTATTAGTAGGTCTGATAAAGACTAACATATTTGGTAGCAGGAAAGCTATACAGTTCTCATATCACTAGGGTATGAGGCAAAGGTTGAACTTGATGGACTTGTGTCTTTATTCAACCTAATTTACTATGTTACTTCCCTGCAAGTTAAGAGTGTATAACGGTTTAAACCTATTGACACCTCTTTGTGTAAGTGAATAAATTATCTGCAGCAAGACTAAATTATTTCATTCACACATACTAATTTAGGAACACATATATTAAAGATTAAATACACGTTTATATGACTTTTAATGCTGTGGAGCAATGTGATACACGCTATTTATTTTGATCTCCAGAAAAGAGGGATAGAGGGATTTGGATCTCAAAAAGGGACTGTCCCTCCTAAAGAGGGACACTTGGGAGGTATGCATGGAATTACATCAATGTTATTTTTTATTTTTCCTTTAACCCCTTAGTGACAGCCACGTGCGTACGCGGCTGTCACCTTAACGCCCATGGTACATTTTTTTTTTTTTTAAACGATTCCGGAGTCTCAGAACGGCGTGCAGCCGCACAGAGACCCTGACTTTCGGGACTTACCAGGTACGTCCCCTGTCACTAAGTGACAGTTTTTGCGGGACATAACTGGTAAGTCAGTTGTCGCGATGGGGTTAATTTGGTCCATAATTGTAGTATTATGCCTGTGTGTTTGGGTTGTGCAAATGGGAAGCAGAAAATAAAAGGAACGTTATACCAGATGTTAACCATTTGAGTGCCAGATGGGTTTGCAAGGCATTTCTTTGCAATGCATTATGCACCCCTCTGGCACTCAAAGGGTTAAGGTAAAGAGAGGCATGCAGTACACACTGGTGTGTTATGTCACAGTTAAATAGCAGGGGGAAGTGTATTTATACCTAGGAACTTTGTTGTGTGTGTGTGTGTGTGTGTGTGTGTGTGTGTGTGTGTGTGTGTGTGTGTGTGTGTGTGTGTGTGTGTGTGTGTGTGTGTGTGTGTGTGTGTGTGCGCACCATGTTTTTTTTTGTGGTTGACCAGGACATTGAGGGAGGGCAAACCCTGTTCACTCCTGTCTAAATTATGCCCTCCCCGTATCTACAACATTGGCATTAGGAGGAGATTTCTATATCCCCTCCTTACTGCCACCCCTGGGTGTGTGTGTGTGTGTGTGTGTGTGTGTCTCCTGAGGAGACAGCCTCATTGCATAATGTATTTCTCTTTTGTGTATATATATATATATATATATATATATATATATATATATATATATATATATATATATATATATGTAGGTTGGGGATCCATACCTCACATGTGTCTCATTTTTGGAGATATTAGAGGTGACACATACCTCCCAAGTGTCCCTCGTTAGGAGGGATAGTCCCTCTTTGAGACCCAAATCCCTCTGTCCCTCTTTCCCACCCTGGTGTCCCTGTGTTTAGGAGATAAGTCTGTGTGGTGTGTATATAAGTGTATCATCCTGGTGTCCCTGTGTTTAGGAGATCAGTCTGTGTGGTGTGTATATAAGTGTATCACCCTGGTGTCCCTGTGTTTAGGAGATCAGACTGTGGGGTGTGTATATAAGTGTATCACCCCGGTGTCCCTGTGTTTAGGAGATCAGACTGTGTGGTGTGTATAGAAGTGTATCACCCCGGTGTCCCTGTGTTTAGGAGATCAGACTGTGTGATGTGTATAGAAGTGTATCACCCCGGTGTCCCTGTGTTTAGGAGATGAGACTGTGCGGTGTGTATAGAAGTGTATCACCCCGGTGTCCCTGTGTTTAGGAGATCAGACTATGCGGTGTGTATAGAAGTGTATCACCCCGGTGCCCCTGTGTTTAGGAGATGAGACTGTGCGGTGTGTATAGAAGTGTATCACCCCAGTGTCCCTGTGTTTAGGAGATGAGACTGTGCGGTGTGTATAGAAGTGTATCACCCCGGTGTCCCTGTGTTTAGGAGATGAGACTGTGCGGTGTGTATAGAAGTGTATCACCCCGGTGTCCCTGTGTTTAGGAGATCGGACTGTGCGGTATGTATAGAAGTGTATCACCCTGGTGTCCCTGTGTTTAGGAGATCGGACTGTGCGGTGTGTATAGAAGTGTATCACCCTGGTGTCCCTGTGTTTAGGAGATCAGACTGTGCGGTGTATATAGAAGTGTATCACCCTGGTGTCCCTGTGTTTAGGAGATCAGACTGTGCGGTGTGTGTATAAGTGTATCACCCTGGTGTCCCTTTGTTTAGGAGATCAGACTGTGTGGTGTGTATATAGCAGTGTATCACCCTGGTGTCCCTGTGTGTAGGAGATCAGACTGTGTGGTGTGTATATAAGTGTATCACCCTGGTGTCCCTGTGTTTAGGAGATCAGACTGTGTGGTGTGTATATAAGTGTATCACCCTGGTGTCCCTGTGTTTAGGAGATCAGACTGTGTGGTGTGTATATAAGTGTATCACCCTGGTGTCCCTGTGTTTTGGAGATCAGTCTGTGTGGTGTGTGTATATAAATGTATCATCCTGGCGTCCCTGTGTTTAGGAGATCAGACTGTGTGGTGTGTATAGAAGTGTATCACCCTGGCGTCCCTGTGTTTAGGAGATCAGACTGTGCGGTGTGTATAGAACTGTATCACCTTGGCGTCCCTGTGTTTAGGAGATCAGACTGTGCGGTGTGTATAGAAGTGTATCACCCTGGCGTCCCTGTGTTTAGGAGATCAGACTGTGCGGTGTGTATAGAAGTGTATCACCCTGGCGTCCCTGTGTTTAGGAGATCAGACTGTGCGCTGTGTGTATAAGTGTATCACCCTGGCGTCCCTGTGTTTAGGAGATCAGACTGTGCGGTGTGTGTATAAGTGTATCACCCTGGCGTCCCTGTGTTTAGGAGATCAGACTGTGCGGTGTGTGTATAAGTGTATCACCCTGGTGTCCCTGTGTTTAGGAGATCAGACTGTGCGGTGTGTGTATAAGTGTATCACCCTGGTGTCCCTTTGTTTAGGAGATCAGACTGTGTGGTGTGTATATAGAAGTGTATCACCCTGGTGTCCCTGTGTGTAGGAGATCAGACTGTGTGGTGTGTATATAAGTGTATCACCCTGGTGTCCCTGTATTTAGGAGATCAGACTATGTGGTGTGTATATAAGTGTATCACCCTGGTGTCCCTGTGTTTAGGAGATCAGACTGTGTGGAGTGTATATAAGTGTATCACCCTGGTGTCCCTGTGTTTTGGAGATCAGTCTGTGTGGTGTGTATATAAATGTATCATCCTGGCGTCCCTGTGTTTAGGAGATCAGACTGTGTGGTGTGTATAGAAGTGTATCACCCTGGTGTCCCTGTGTGTAGGAGATCAGACTGTGTGGTGTGTATATAAGTGTATCACCCTGGTGTCCCTGTGTTTAGGAGATCAGACTGTGTGGTGTGTATATAAGTGTATCACCCTGGTGTCCCTGTGTTTAGGAGATCAGACTGTGTGGTGTGTATATAAGTGTATCACCCTGGTGTCCCTGTGTTTTGGAGATCAGTCTGTGTGGTGTGTATATAAATGTATCACCCTGGTGTCCCTGTGTTTAGGAGATCAGACTGTGTGGTGTGTATAGAAGTGTATCACCCTGGTGTCCCTGTGTTTAGGAGATCAGACTGTGTGGTGTGTATAGAAGTGTATCACATTGCTCCACAGAAATAAAACTCACAAAACTAAGTAAATGTGTGTATAAATGAGTCTGTGTAAATAAAATACTTTAGTCTTGCTCTGTCATTTATTCAGTTACAGAAAGAAGTGTCAATAGGTCATGAAATAGCCTAAACTCCTCATTAATGCCCCGCCCACCAGACACACACACACACACACCAGTGTCCTTCTTTGACCATTTGAAATGCTGGGAGGTATAGCTTACCAAAGCAACATTAATCGTTTTCAAATGACACAAAGTCCCAGAACACCAAAAAGAAGGCACCAGAACACACCTTCCAACACATATTAAAACCAATCAAGCCCCAGACACCTCACACATCGCCAGGTACACATATGTACCATTACATGCACCTTTACCTTCAAGGACACAATGTACACCTGTAACGGACCTGCGGCCCTTAGTACTAAAAGTCAGGGACAAAAGGAACTGGCCCTCCCTGTATCTGGAAGGACCGGTCGCGGTACCCAAATGCGGACAGGGATTCAGAATTCCCCACCACCCATGTTGAAAAGTAGGTGGCTTTCTGGCTGGCTGCCTACAGTTCTATGTTAAATGTAATGTGAATGCTTAAATGTGTTGTCACGGGCTGTAATACATGTAACAGCTGCTGTTTTAACCCCTTAAGGACCAGTGGTCCTAGAACATTTCCATCCTTGCCGACGCGCCGGTACACGTGACCTGTTGCGTGTATCAGTGCGCCACTTTGTGGCTTGAAAGAGATCGCTCCAGTCTTGGAACAGTCAATTTTAGGCGCCATTTTTACTTACAGAGCTCCCGGTGGATCGCTGTAAGTAAAAAGTACGTGACGTGCTATGACCGTCATCGGTCCTTAAGTATTTAAAGACCATGACAGTCATAGTACGTCATCAATTCCTTAAGGGGTTAAGTAATTGTTTGGCCTACAATCTTTCATGGGGCTGGAGGGGTTATTTGGTTGTAGTTTTGCAGTGGTCTCCAAATTCTATCTGTCGCACTGTCTGGTCCAGGTTTGAATAGGTGTCACTTTCCTAATCCCTTCACCTCTGTCAGAGTGATGAGATTAGTCTGGTGTTGTGTCTGTAACAACTGCTTCCATTGTGTTATGGGTTGACTGTATCAATCTTATTGCATGTCACGTCCCCCTTCCCCTGAAATGTGGCTATATAAATCCTGTCCACTTTCAATAAAAGTCAGTATTCTTTTGTGGAAAAAACTGTGTGGTGTGTTTTACTGCAGGAATGGTTTAAAGGGTCCCCTTTGACCCCCATTCCTATGAACTCTACTCTGCAAGACCAGCAAGACTACCCAAATGCATCTGCTTCAAGGAGAGGGAAACCCAGAACAACAGCTAAGGACAACTTCTACACACCTATACACCAAACAACACCAATACAGCATTTCCCGAAACATTACAATAATCAACCAATCACAAACAACACACCCCAACGGCGCCATCTTTAAAGCTGCTAACAAATCCCAAAACTTATATTCTTAACCTACATCATACCATTATGCTCATAAGCAAAACTCAACATTACCCTTTGTTGGCACAAAAAGGAGGCCAAAGGAAGGGGTAGTCAGGGCCCCAGGAGCCTTCCAAATGTCAAGCACATTGGGAGTTGGAAGATGATGTCACATGGCAAATTAGGCCTCGCTCAGAAAGTTACTAGGCCCTAACTCAGATTGCTACCCATCCTTGTATAATATTCTTAAAATTAGCTCTTCAGAATAAGAGCATCCTATTTTAAAACATTAGCATCCTTTTAAAAGACACACATCCCAAAACTGTTACATTTCATGAAATGTGGGTATTTCAGTTTGTATTGATGCTATAGGAGTGTGTGCAGAGGCCTCCATTAGAATTAGGGTTGCCACCTTTTCCTCAAAAAATACCAGCCATGGCATTCCCTCCATAGATAACATTGGACAGAAACCAATTTTTTTCCCCTTATCTTAATTGAAGATTGTCCCTCTCTGCAGTCTACCTGGGCACCTCCCTTCTGATCTGGCTGAGCAGTGTTACATCAGTAAAAGGGGCGGGAGGAGGGCACTTTATCATTGAATTACTCTTGAACTACAACTCTGACAGAATTGAAATAACACTCTCCAAAGTCCAAATACTATAATGATTAATTAGAGCTGCTTTTATTATGAAACATTACTATCCCTTTAACAGATTCACTGTATTTTTGCTCACAAACTATTATTAGTCTAAAGGGGAAAGTCTTAATAAAACCCATGATACATTCATAAATTTCAATAAAATCCACCTGACAGCAGATTCCTAGTGATGCCTCCTTCAGATGAAATAATAATGTTTTTATTTGTATATTTTAAAAAGGCCACCCTGTTTATTCCTCCTACTGAGTGGGTATTTTATAGAAGGGATAATTACAAGTTAATAGGAGCAGTGGTATCTAAGTGCACTGGAAAAGCAGTCATTTGAGCTGTCTAAAGTTTTTGAAGGGGGTCTCTAAGCACCAGGTGGAGCCCCTGCAATCCCATTTTTCCCAAGAAATTAGGTGTCTATTTGAAAGGCCACCTCTCTCCTGTCTGAGAAGGGAATAAAATTATTGATATGCTCCCAGACATAGTGCTGCTTCCAGGAGAACATCCACATACATGAATAGGTCCCACAGAAGCCGGCCATGTGTCATAAAGCAGCTGGGAAGGGAAGCATGAGGGGCTATCAAGCAATAGAGATGGATGCTGCTTTGGGCTTCATCAGGATTCCAGAAGGCGGCTCTGTTTGGCACACTGAGGCCCCAGAAAACTTTAGGCAGCTCCAGGATAAATTTCTATTTGTGAATAGGTACACCTTTGTTAGAAGGACAGGAGGGGTGTGAAATGCATAACATAATAACCCTAGTCTATTGAACATAGTGGGGGACACTAGAACTTTCTGGGCATGTGTGCATGTGGTGTAACTACTAGGTGTTACTTCGCCTTGAAATATTAATTTTAACTCCTCAAAACTAGACAGGACTCAAATACATAGCAAAGCAGTGCTTTGGAGACCCGTTTTGCACTAGTGGGGTCGGAAATGTTTTCTATAGACCTTGTATCACTATAGAGAGTGGACTGGACACTCCTTCTACGTTGGATACCTCGTTCTCAACCCTTTGAGCACCAGATGGATGAGCAACACATTGCTTCACAATGCATAGCGTACCCATCTGGCTCTCAAAAGGTTAATAAAAAAAAAAGTGTTAAAATGACTGTAGATAGTAGTTATAAATGGATTAAAGGGATAGTAATGGCTGATTTTAACAAAATGTAATATCGTAGATATTAAAAAAAGAGGATTTTAGTCTTACCTGTTAAATCCTTTTCTCTTAGTCCATATAGGTTACTGGTATCTTTGGGTAGGCGATTTGCCCCTTTAAGTAGGCAGGAACAATTCTAGAAGTGAATGCAGGGGTGGAGCCTACCTTCCCTCCTTGGCTGCAGCTAGCCAATCCGCTCCAGTAAGATTTGAGACACTAACTATTGACTAGGTAGTAAGAAGGTAAAGAAGACCCCTGTGAGCATAACCCCAAAGGACCCCCACGCTTTGCCACAGGAGAGCCAAGCATGGTCCCTTGACAGGGTGGGAGACCAGTAACCTAGGACCTTCCTCCCAAAGCTGGCGTCAGCCGATGCCAGCACAGCAACGTGGTAGTGCTTCGAAAAGGTGTGCACAGACGACCAAGTGGCAGTCTTGCACAACTGATCAGCGGAGGCCTGATTCTTGTAAGCCCAAGAAGCCCCACTAGATCTAGTAGAATGAGCCGTGACCCGAAAGGGAACAGGCTTATTCCTTAGTTCGTAAGCCTTACGAATAGCGGACTTAATCCAAGAAGCAATGGTCACTTTGGATGCAGGCCTCCCTGCCCTGGGACCCTCAGGAATGACGAACAGCGCATCAGACTGTTGAACGGACTCAGTGCGATGCACATAAATCTTGAGACAATGCACCACATCTAACAAGTGGAGATCCCCCTCCTTGTCAGAGGTAGGGTCAGGGCAGAAGGAAGGCACCACAATCTCCTGATTAATATGGAACTCAGAAACCACCTTCAGGAGAAACTCCTGCGAAGTGTAAAGCACCGCCTTGTCTTTGTGAAACACCAAAAAGCGTGGTCTACAAGACAGAGCACGCAACTCTGCGACACAGCGAACGGACATGATTGCCAGGAGAAAAGCCATTTTCCATGTCAGCAGGAGAAAAGGAATAGTAGGGAAGGACTCAAAAGGGAGGGCACTGAAGGACGCTCAAAACCAGGTTAAGATCCCACTGAGGAGCGGAGACTTAAAAACAGGACGAGTATGAGCAACGCCCTGGAAGAAACCCTTGACATCAGGAAGAATAGCAATGCACCTCTGAAAGGAAACAGAGAGTGCAGATGTTTGAACCTTAAGGGAACTCAGACTAGGGCCCTTATCCACACCGTCCTGCAAGAAGGCCAGGACCGTAGGGAGATCAAATTCCTGAGATAGGTCCCTATCAGCACACCAAGAAAGAAAAGACGACCAGACTCAATGGCAGGCTTTAGAGGAAACAGGTGTGCGTGCACTAAGCATAGTAGCCACCACACCAGAAGAAAAACCCTTCTTCCTCAGTATTGAGGATTCAATTTCCAAGCCGTCAAAGCTAGACGATGGACATCCTCCTTCCACAGGTAACCCTGCAGAAGAAGACAGCAAGGGAGCCGGAATGGCTCCGCCACTGATAGATCCAGAAGCTCCAGAAACCAAGACTGCCGAGGCCAGTACGGAGCAACCAGAATGACTGGACAGCGCTCCAGTCTCAGTTTCCTTATCACCCTGTGCAACAAGGGGATGGGAGGAAAGATGTAAGTCAGAGGAAATAACCAAGCAATGGACATGGTATCCACTGCTAGAGCTAGAGGATCCCTCCAGAGAGAGCAGAACGTCGGAATCTTCAGGTTGTGTCTTGTCGCCATCAGGTTGTTGCATGGAAGACCCCACCTCTGAACAACAAGAATGAACACCTCTGGATGCAGTTCCCACTCTCTGCTGTCCACTGTGTGTCGACTGAGGAAGTCTGCCAGGACTTTGTCTATGCCAGAAATGTGCACTGTGGATATGGCAGGAACATGTTCCTCTGCCTAGGACAAAATAGCCTTGACCGCTAACCAAGCTGTGAGACTTCTTGTTCCACCTTGCTTGTTGATGTAAGCCACTGCCGTGGCGTTGTTGAACTGGACCCAGACGGGGCAGTCCTCCAGCGGTCGCGCCCAGTGGCGAAGGGCATGAAATATCTCACGAAGCTCCAACACGTTGTTGAGAATGAGAGATTCCTCCGGAGACCACCGTCCCTGAGCATTCAGGTGACCCGAAACCACTCCCCAGCCAGATAGGCTGGCATCCGTCGTCACTGTGGTCCAGAAGGCCACCAGGAAGAGTTTGCCCTTCAGAAGGTTGGAAAGGTTGAGCCACCACAACAGTCTCAGTTCCACATGAAGAGGGAGGGACACTGACAACTTCAGGAGGTCCGGCTGACCCCTGCACACCTGGATCACAAACCTCTGGAGTTCCCTGGTGTGAGCCATGGCAAACAGGACTGCTTCTGTGGTGGGAATGAACTTTCCCACTAGAGAGGACAACTTCTTGGCTGAAACTGGACCGTGAGCCAGAACAGTGGAAACCCAGTGGGTGATCTAGTGAGCCACCTCATCCTTGAGAAACACCATGCTCTGCTGAGTGTCATAGAGAAGGCCCAGGAAGACCAGTTGCTGGGATGGGACAAGATTCGACTTGTCCATGTTGAGGATCCACCCATGATGGGTGAGTGCATGAATGCAGTGCTGAACCTGCTAATGAAGGAGTTCCGGAGAAGGGGCTTTCAGAAGCAGGTCGTCCATGTATGGAGTGACTCTGATGCCATTCTGATGGAGGACAGACACTAAGGCTCCCAGGATATGACTGAAGACTTGAGGAGCTGTAGTCAGACCAAAGGTAAGAGCGGAAAACTGAAAATGCCCTTGGTCGCATGCAAATCTGAGGTACTGCCAGCTCTCTGGATGAATGGTAATGTGCAGATACGCGTCCTGAAGATCCAGAGAAGCAAGGAACTCCCCATGGGACATGACAGCAATCACCGTCCGTAGGGACTTTCGGTTGATGAGTCTGGACCACAAAGGAATTATTACAAGTTAAAGGGATAGTAACATATATATTTTATGGTGTATCCTCCCGAGTACAACAAGGGTACCCCCATAGCTAAGCAGTGTTTTATTAACCCCTAAACGACAAATGAGTTATCAGGTACGTCCCGCAGAAACTGTCACTTAGTGACAGAGGACGTACCTGGTAAGTCCTGGAAGTCCGGGTCTCCGACTCCGGACACGTTTAAAAAAAAAAAAAAAAAAATGTATCACAGGCGTTAAGGTGACAGACGCGGCTGTCACTAAGGGGTTAAAAAGTTATTGCAGTTCAAACGTTAATTTTTGAGGTACAGTATCTCAATGGCCCAAAATTTTAGGGTTGCCGTTGATATGCCATCCAGTGGAAGTTTATGGTCAGTTGACCAGTGCTTTACGTAGGTTGGTGTAGAAACAGCATCACTGGACAATTTCAGGCCATGGAGATACCGCACCTAAAAAGAAAAAAAATTCAAGTTTGAGGTGTAATAGCTTTTGAATAAAAGACCTTTAAGCAGTGAGAGTACCCTTGATTTACTCAGGAAGATAAGCCTAACAATAAATATATATATTTTTTTTTTATTATTATTTTTTTTACACAGTAAGTGTTACTTTCCCTTTAATAAGGGGGTCCTGTCTGACTAAACACATCAGACGAGAATGGTGGTAGAAAAGTTATAAAGACCCAGTAAGCCAGTTACGTTTGGTAGATCCATGATTCTACATACCAGGCGTGTCCGAGTTTAGAACCTGAGAACCACAGACAGACCAAATTTGTGACATTACCATCATAATTTAATTTAATTTAATTAATTAAACCAAATATATTTATAACAAGCTTACAAAATCCAGAGTTTTGATGTCCCAGATTTCTGATCTGTTTGTGACTCTTGCGAACTAAATTTGTCCACCTTTGTATTATACAAATAAAACAGACCACTTGACAGGTTAAAAACCAGTTATATGAGGTAGAGGACAATTTGAGCCACAAACATGCAGGTGATGTCCAGTTGATATGTAGTTCAGATGACATCCTCATAGAATTTGATAGCAGATAAGAACCATCAGGCCCATTTTTTCCTACAGTAAAAACCTCAACCCTTATTTGGTCCTTGGGCTTGTCTTACGTTCAAGTGAATTCCTACTTACTTGGGAATTAATTTTCTTTGTATATGCCAAGGTAGCAACACAGAAAGATTACTCCTTCCCTCAGGATAGGAGACGGGAAAAAAAAAAAAAAAGGAAAGTGTAGCTATAGGATCTGACCATAAGAGGGCTCTCCCACCTGCTAGATGCAGTTCTTAATAGTGAGGCTGCAAAAGAAATGTGTCCATCAAGTCCAGCCCATGGCATATCACCTGTGTTGATCTAGAGGGGAAAAAAAAAAAAAAAATAAATCAAGCAATTGCCAATTAAGCTCAAACCTGGTAAAAAAAAATCCTTCCTGACTCCAGATCGGAGTCATATTTCCCTGGATCAACATCCTATCTGCTGTGAAACTAACAGTCATAATTCTCAATATTGTTCTGAGCAAGATATGTATTCATTACTTTTTTAAAAGCAATTACAATATCTGCACTTGCAGCTTTCCGAGGCAAAGAAATACATAACTTTACTTCCCTTCCTGTGTTAAAAAAAAAAATTAAAAAAAATCCCTGTCGTTGTTTGTTGAAATAGCCTTTCCTCTGGTCTTAATGGATGACCTCTTGTTTTCTGCTCAGCCTTTTGAGTAAATAGTTTGCTGTGTTAACCTTGAATATAAGTGTAAATGGTAATCATATCACCCCTTAGACATCTCCTCTCTAATGTAAACAAACCCAGTTTGGCTAGTCTCACTTTATAACTCTGATCCTCCAATCCCTTTATCAGTTTTGTTGCACGTCTCTGCACTTTTTCCAGTTCAATAATGAACTAGTGCCCAAAGTACATACTCACATGAGGCGTAACCACAGATTTCTGAAGAGGTAGAATTATATTCGCATCTCATGCATCCATACCCCCTTTTTATAAGGATAATAATATCCAGGCAGCTGAGTGACACTGCACACTGCTGTGAAGTCTATTGTTCATCAGTGCTATTAAACCTTTTTCGAACACGGATTCCCCAAGTAATTTCCTATTAAGTGTATATGGAGTGGGATTGTTTCTGCAGCCCAAAGGCATAATCTTACATTTATCTATATTAAACCTCACCTGCCATTTTTCCACCCATTCACTCAAATGATTCAAATTTTTCTGCTCTAAAGACCACTCAAACTCCTGAGATGCTGCTACTGGAAAAGGTTTATCCCAGGGTGGGAGACCTGTGTGCTGTCAGTTAAAGGCATAGTAATGTTTAGATATGAAGGCAAGATCGATTCTTCAACATACTTCTTTATGACGAAGTGTACCTTTCTAACAGTCCATAACATTGTTGTTTTATTTTAAAGTGTCCCCTTCGCGCCCCTTTTCCATACGTCACTTTGCCTCCCTTCAGACCAGCAAGCCAGTCCGGATGGATTGCGACGAGGGACAATCATCTGTCAGCATAAGGAAAAACCTGCCCTTCTTCGTCAATTGGGGGGTATTTTTATACTGATAGAAGATCGTCTCTCATTGTCATCTGTTTGATTTCAGATTTGAAGGGAGGCATTGTGATATATGGAAAATGGGGCTGGAGGGGGACACTTTAATATAAAATAAAAGAAAGGCTACAACATTATGGGCTGTTAGAAAGGAACACTTTGTTATAAAAAGTGTTGAAGAATGGACTTTGCCTTCATATCTAAACATTACATCTCTAAGCAGGAACTCACTCATTTGATGCATCCCAGGCAGCACACTGAAGGGAATGTAACAAAGAAGCACTAAGGGGAGGGGGAACAGTTAAGATTCTTCTGCTAGAAGGACTTTGTGTGACCAAACGCATTTTTCTCTTCAGAAAACACATCCAGCCTATAGTGCCACCAAAAGGTGCAGATACTCTTCCAAGTGGCTGCTCTGCAAATTTGCTCTGGAGAAGCCCCTGTTCTTTCTGACCAAGAGGCTGAGATCTCCCTCATAGAATACGCTTTGACAAAGCTGGGTGGATTCACTCCTGAAGCCTCATTTGCCAGAAGGATTGGCCTGCTTGATCCCCCAATAAGTGGTCCATTTGTAATCACCTTTGAAAGGGCATGAGGAGATAAACAGGGCTGATGACTGTCTCCATGCCCACATCTGCTTCAAATATATCTGCAGGCTTTCAATACAGCCAACAGTTACCTGTAGTTGGAAGACTTTCTTGAGATTAGGATCACCATATGCCCTGACTTGAGAGATACAGCTGATGCCACTGACATCCATGGTTATGACGTGCTGAAATGGTATGTGTCGGGATAGGCCCTGCTGAATCTTTTCTTTGTTCAACAATCATATGAACAATTCCTTGATCTCCCAGGGAGTCCTGTCTGGTGTAGTGATTGTAGATTCCTGTTCCACCTCCAAAGCAGTAGAGCGTGAAGAGGTTGTAGATGAAGCAAGGCCCAAGAGACCACATATGTTTGTTTTGTGGCCAAATTATCTTTGGTAAAGCACCACTTATGCTGCGAAACTCATAAGGGCCTTTAGTCAATATATTTTTTATGCACAAATTTTGTTTTTAATAAAAAACAAATATTATTTTATGGAGAAGAAAATACGCTACCACGTCCCCTTTCTTTTTCATTCCTTTGTTCCTGTGGGTATGCTGGATCGCACATTGAAGAAAGACAGCTCATTGAGGAACTGTGTACCTGAGAGGAGACAGGTTTGGTCATCCCCGAATGCCTATGAGTTAGTCTGGTGAGAACATCTGATGGACAACAATAATCTGTGAGTAGATCTACTACTTTTATACTCTGGAAATGTTTTTAAGTTTTAATAGAGTTGAACTACTGGGGCGCCTCCTTTTGTTTTGCTTTCTTTTGCACATATGTTGCCAAGGACATTAATCCTAGGAGGGACATGAGTTCTTTGATTCTGGAACTGATGGACCTGAAATCTCGTGATACAGCCTGGAGAGGATTGAATCTCTGAAAGTTGGAAAGAAATGACCTTTGTATAGTTGTATGTATTGAACAACAGACCCAAGAACGGTTTATTCCGGAATAGAAGGTGGTCTGACTTTTCCCAGTTTATCAGATGCACGCTATTGTTGAGGAAGAGGAGGCGATAGAGCTTTTATTATCCAGTCATCAAAATATAGCATCACAGCTACAGCCTTGGTGGTGCAGATGTGCAACTACTACCACTAGGAAGGGCCTGGACTTGCAAGTGTAGCACATTTTCCACCCTTGGAATTGCTACTCTTAGAAATTGCTGAAGTGAGGGATACAGAGGAACACGTTGGAAGGCAGCCTGGAGATCCACTGTGGCTATGAAGTCTCTAGAGAAAGGGATTCTGTAGTGTATTTGCTGTTTTCAGATGCAGGTCTACAATAAGTCTAAACCCCCTGAAGATTTTGGGACCTCACAAAGTGGAGAATAAGTGCCTTGTTTTTACTGATGAATAGGAATTGGAATCAGTAAGCTGGAATTGACAAAGGATGGAGTAACCCTCCTGTGTGCTACCTGGGATGGCAAGGAAAGACTTATGCCTATCCCATGCATGCTTAAAGCGGAACTAACACCACTAACAAACGCCTGTATTAATTTCCTATCTGGCGACTAGCTGCTTAGTAGCGCTAGTCGCCAGAATTATTACCTCTTCATGGAGAAATTTGAAGTGATCCTCGGCTGACAGGCAGGATGGAGCGCGGACATCTTGCCCTAGTGACGTCCGCGCGCCTGCACTGTCAGTCCCTTCCGGAGCCGAATGGCTCCTAGCAATGCCTCCTACAGCCGCCTGGGACTGACAGCACAGGCGTGCGGACGTCACTAGGGCAAGATGTCCGCGCTCCATCCTGCCTGTCAGCCGAGGATCACTTCAAATTTCTTCATGAAGAGGTAATAATTCTGGCGACTAGCGCTACTAAGCAGCTAGGCGCCAGATAGGGAACCAATACAGACAACGCTTGTTAGCGGTGTTTGTTCCACCTTAAAGTTACTTATTTTATTAATCTCTACCATTTATGCTGGTAGGTTATTCCACTTACCTACCACCTTCACAGTGAAGTAAAACTTTCTTACATTACATCCAAGCCTCTGACCATCTAGTTTTAGACTATGTCCTCTTGTTGATTTACTATGCACCTCGCTTCTGTACTTTGTAGAATCTCTTACTTTATTTGAATGTTTCTATTATATCCCCTCTCTCCAAACTTTACACGTGCAGAACCTTTAGTCTATCCTGATATTTCTTATCCTGAAAACCATCCACCATTTTAGGAGCCCTCTGATTGCACTTCGAAATATCTATGTCCTTTTGTAGATTGGGTTTTCAGTACTGTACACAATACTCTAGGTGAGCTCTAACCAGAGATCTGTAGAGTGGCATGACAACTTCCCTCTTTCTGTAATGCCCCTAGCTTTACAACCCTGCAACCTGTGTGCATTTCCCATTGCTTTGTTACATTGCCCTCCTACGTATAAAAGTCATCAGAAATAATTAATCCAAAGTCCCATTCCTCTGTTGTGGCAACAGAACAATACCGTTAATGCTATATTCTGCCTTTTTTGAAATTTTTTTACATGCCAAGAACATCATTTTACATTTATAAATGTTAAACTGCAGCTGTCACACTCTCATCCATTAAAGACCAACCATAAACACAGATGAATGATATGCCAATGTTAATCTACTACTCTAGGATCTAACAGACAAAGCATGCATTGCTCTACAGCAGGGGTAGCCAACCCAGGTCCTCAAGAACTACCAACAGCGCAGGTTTTCAGGATATCCCAGCTGGAGTACAGGTGAATCAGAGGCCACTCTTATATTGATTCAACTATACTCAAGCAGGGATATACTGTAAATACGGACTATTTGTAGCTCGAGGCTGAGGGTTGGCTACCTCTGCATGGTTGGAGATGGAGAGTTGTAGTCTCTAAAGGCTGTCTACTCCTGTATTACTCTTATACTGAGGAACTGTAGACAGGCCTGGGTTGCAGGCCAAGATGCTAATAAGTACATTGTGTGGTGTTGTACAGACAGCAATGCTACTAGCTGCTACAGATGGGACAGTCAGTCTTTGGACCTCTAAATGTTGGTGACTACAATTCCCATCATCATCAGCCAATGTCAGACTATCCCTTGTAACAGAAATCCTAAACCTCTATCCTGGTGGTGGCCCTCAAGGACGCAGCTTTTGCTTTCCTCTTGCATAGCAAGTTTTGGAGTACAACCTTGCACAGGAAGCCTCACTCAAGAAAAAAGATGTGCAGGTAGCGTCAAAGACCCACAGGACATGGAATAAGTCACAGTGCGGAGGTTATCACCGTTAGTCCTTGGCGCATACCAACTGTACAAAATCTCACTTACAACACTCACAATTTTGCCCTTTCTCACCTAATGCAAAGTAGGGGGTGCATATTTTGATTGATTTTTATCTCCAGCTTGTTATCCTGGAACTACCGACATATTTGAAAGATACTCCATCCCTTATAAAGATCTTACAAACTATCACATTGGATGAAGAAGAGATTTGGCTAGCATCTTTAGATTTTACTAGCCTTTATACAATTATACCGCATTCTGAAGGTCTAGAAGCAGTCTGTGAAATTTTGTCATCATCATCATCTAAATATAATGGACCTCCAATTGAATACATATTGTCTATGTCTATTGGATGCTGCAATAAAGAAACAGACTTTTTTTCTATTAAGAAGTGTGCTGTCTCGTGCTGCATCCTTGGGACTCCCAGGGCGAGTACATTTATATTAATGTCCATGTCTGCTTCCCATCCTCTACCTAACTCAATATGCTGCCCCCCCGCCCCCCCCCCCCCCCCCACACACACACACACACACTCACTCATCCCCTCTGGAGGCATCTAGGATATCTGCACAGCGGGCAGCACAGGTGGATTCACGAAGTGGGTGGCAAATGCAAGCATACCGCCCACAGTGCAGATATCCTAGATGCCGCCTGAGGAGATGAGTACTTGGACATTCAGCTGAATTTGAGACGTACAAGAACCAAACAATCAGGGTCCAATATCTCAGACAGGCATTGGTGGGAGAAATCTCAAAGAAAGAAACCAAGACAAAGTTGACCCAGAAAAGTATGTGCAATGCTAATTTCACATTTACAGGACAGGAGATAAATACGCCCCCTCACACCCACACAATTATCCCACCCCACGTCATACCCACATGACCCCATGTACCCCCTATCGGTAGCTACAGATACATTGGCACATTTACTTTTCCACACATCGTACTAATAGTGGGATCGTGTGGAAGGAGGAGGCAGATATGAAGACATAGAAGGGGGTGGAGTGTAACAAAATGTCAATATTTTTAGGCCACAAGACAGGGATCCGGAGAGAGGTCAAAAGTCGCAGGTCAGTGGTTGTGGAGTGTAAGGAGTTCCGGGCGTGGTACAGAATGGCGTCTTCGCAGGGTCTGATGGAAGTGGAAGAAGCCACATTTGGGCAGAGTAGTCCCATATTTCCTGCCCGGCAAATTCCCATGAGCATTTCAAGTTCACATGTGATGGAGGGATGAAGAAGGCAGTAATCGGGGCGATATCAGACTATGCGGTGCCCCAAGTTACTGTCCTCCCCCTTTCCTGGCCATTCTGTTGACTACACTGAAAGAGAGACTGGTGGAGGAGAGAGGAGATAAAGAGAGGAAGAAGAGGCAATGTGGAAGTCAGACAAGGAGAGAGGTTTAGAGAGCACAGTCTAAAACTAAATGTTAATAAATAAAGTACGGCAACAAGTAACCCCCCCCCCCCCCATACAAATGATCACGCCTTTAAATACCAGAGGGATGAGCAAAACACTGCTCTACAATTCGTTGCACGCCTCCCCCCTGGTATTCAGTGGATTAATGACACAGACCCTCACTTCTCCCAGTAATGGAATGTTTTCTGGGCAGCAATTCTGCTTATTACAGATACTGTCACTATCTCCCTCTAGAGGACGCTTTCACTGTCATTGTCCTATTTCTACGGTCTCTATATTTAACCATTTGAGAGCCACAGAGGTGCACAGCACATTGCAAAGCAATGCGTTACACCCTCCTCTGCATTTAACAGGTTAAACGTAGAGTAATATTTTATTTTAGAATATATATTAGAGCCTCGGAGTAAAAAGGTACTACCATGGCTAGGAGATGCTACGTTCCAATGATAGGACAACTCAAACGTGTCTGATATCTTGTCTTTTATCAATAAATATGAAATAGGCCTTAACTTGAGTGCTTATAATTTATGAATAAAGAACCTCCATCCCAGCAGTGGGAGTACCTTGTTTTTTGTTAACAGAAAGAGCCCCACAATATATATTTTAGTGATAGAAAAAAAATTGCTATTGCTTTAAACTAATGGTTGTCTTGTATGCATAGGACCCCCCCCCCCCCCCAAACTGCATTGTCCTTTCTATGGGGATCTCCTTTTCTACAGACCACTCCCTTTGATCTCGATGACTCTTTCTATTCTACACTGGGCATACCCTCCTCTCTGTGTACTGTTCCCTCTTTCCACCCTACACTGGGCATACCCTCCACTCTCTGTACTGCTCCCTCTTTCTGTCCTACACTGGGCATACCCACCTCTCTCTGTACTGCTCCCTCTTTCTGTCCTACACTGGGCATACCCTCCACTCTCTGTACTGTTCCCTCTTTCTGTCCTACACTGGGCATACCCTCCTCTCTCTGTACTGTTCCCTCTTTCTGTCCTAATCTGGGCATACCCTCCTCTCTCTGTACGGTTCCCTCTTTCTGTCTTACACTGGGCATACCCTCCTCTCTCTGTACGGTTCCCTCTTTCTGTCTTACACTGGGCATACCCTCCAATCTCTGTACTGTTCCCTCTTTCTGTCCTACACTGGGCATACCCACCTCTCTCTGTACTGCTCCCTCTTTCTGTCCTACTCTGGGCATACCCTCCTCTCTCTGTACTGCTCCCTCTTTCTATCCTACACACTGGGCATACCCTCCTCTCTCTGTACTGCTCCCTCTTTCTATCCTACACACTGGGCATACCCACCTCTCTCTGTACTGTTCCCTCTTTCTGTCCTACACTGGGTATACCCTCCTCTCTCTGTACAGTTCCCTCTTTCTGTCCTACACTGGGCATACCCTCCTCTCTCTGTACTGCTCCCTCTTTCTGTCCTACACTGGGCATACCCTCCTCTCTCTGTACAGTTCCCTCTTTCTGTCCTACACTGAGCATACCCTCCTCTCTCTGTACTGCTCCCTCTTTCAGTCCTACTCTGGGCATACCCTCCTCTCTCTGTACTGTTTCCTCTTTCTGTCCTACACTGGGCATACCCTCCTCTCTCTGTAATGCTCCCTGTTTCTGTCCTACTCTGGGCATACCCTCCTTTCTCTGTAATGCTCCCTCTTTCAGTCCTACACACTAGGCATACCCTCCTCTCTCTGTACAGTTCCCTCTTCTCGTGAAGGATTCTCCTCCTCTTTCATGAAAAATATATTCTCATTTGGGGCTTTATACATGAAACAAAAATGGAGCAATTTGTGGCAAACCAACTGCACAACAGCAGACAAATAAAACTCTAAATTTGCACATTTAAATTGAGTCTTTTAACCCCTTGAATGTTAGCGGTCTCCATTTCATAGCTTCACACTGCACTGGAGACACCTCTAGTATTCAAGGGGTTAGAATCTCAATTCTAATCAATGGGATGAGGATTTTTTATATCTACCCAATTGTGCAGTTGTTTTGCTATAAAATTGCTCTCTCTTTTGTACATAAAGCCCTTAGGTAATCTGTTTGTTCTTGCTATGCTTGTCTCATTGTCTACAGGCAACCCACCATCCGCTCTCTTCTCTCTACCCATCTCTCTCCTCTTTAACCCTTTGATTTCCAGAGGGATATGCAACGCATTGCTTTGCAATGTGTTACGTACCCCTCTGGCGCTCATAGGATTAAGGTCAACCCATTCCTCCTGATGCACATCCCACTCTAGAACAGACTCACATTCCTCTCAGAACCTAGAACATTCCTTGTTTTTCAATCACAAGAGCCCAACAAAGTTCCTCTCTGCTCTCCTATTTCCCACTCTCGTTTTAGGTGGAGTCCTCCATCTCTTTCCCTTGATTAGTTCTCATTCATACTGTGGAATCAATTTGTCTCTTCTTTAGAGAGAATTTCTTGAACTCTCAGTCTTTAAGTGCTCCCTTGTTCTTTTCCATAGGATGACAACACTGTCTCTCTTTCTTTGTGTGGTCCCCTCCTTTTTTCCTGCAAGGGGGGGTTCCCTGGCCCATGATGGTAACATGAATTTGAGAGGGGTCAATGTACCCCCCCAGGCTCTTTGCCTGGGCGCTCAGATGACATTTGGGTGAAGGCATCAAGCATCAGCCCCCGCACTCGATCAGCAAGATCAGGAACATCATCAGAATTCAAACCCTTGGTGGGAACTCCTGGGAGAATCCGCACTGTACACTTTCCTAAGAGAGAGAAGAGACAAAATTCAGTAAGAAAGAGAAAAGGGATAATGATGAAAGAGGAAAAAGACAAAAGAAGATAAAGAAAAAGAAAGGAAAAAAATGAAAGGAAAAAAAAGCAAGAGAAAGAAAAAGTGAGAAAAAGCAAGAAATAGAGAAAAGAAAGATAAGGGGGGGGGGAGACACGCACACTCACTCACACAGACAGACAGACCATAGAGAAAAGGAAAAGGTTTCTGTACTAGAAGGCTGCTCTTCTCTCCATAGCCAGACATCAACAGACAGATGACAGCAGCAGTCAATGTCTCTCACCTGTAGTAAACTTTTTGTCTTTCTTACAGTAGAAGTCCTTATAGGAAGACATGACAACGGGAATAACAGGGACCTGAAAATGAGAGAGAGTGAGAAAATCAGAATAGGTGAGAATTAAGAGGAGACAGAGGCGGAATGGGTGATAGGATGAGACATGAGTTCATGGGGAGGAAGAGGCAGACAGAGAAGGTGAAAGGGAAGGTGGAAAGTAAGACACGTATGCATCTAGAAGATGGGTATGCACTAAGTTCTATGTTCTGGGGAAAACCAATGACACCATAGGGGAGTAACACAAGCATTCGCAGTCATATAAATTGGAGAACTCCCTAGAACCAAACGGATTCAAATCTCAATCAATGCTTTGGAAATGTCTTTAAAGGGATAGTAATACTTCGTTTTAACTTTATTTTATTTTGTAGGCATTAAAAAAAACATGAAGAATGATATAAGTCTTATCTCTCAAACCTTTATGGTTTATGAGATATTCACAAGCAAAGTTCCCCTCCCCGCCCCTTTTACCTAGTGTAAGCCATCTCTTCTCAGATGTGAGTCTGGTTGTATGACAGTACAGATAACAGAAGGGGACAATTTTCTTTGTATGAAAACAATGAAAGCCCTTCCCTCCTTGACAAGTTTTTCAGCTTTTTCCATTATCTTAATTGAAGATTGTCCCTCTCTGCAGTCTACCTGGGCATCTCCCTTCTTATCTGGTTGAACAGGGGGGGGATACTTTGTTTGTGAATATCTCTTAAACCATAAAGGTTTCAGAGATAAGACTTATATCATTCTTCATGTTTTTTTAATGCCTACAAAATAAAATAAAGTTAAAATTAAGTATTACTATCCCTTTAACAATAAAAGAATTAAAGGGATAGTAACCTCAAAATAAAAGTACAGGCGAATTTATAGGTACAATTAAAACATACTTACTGCCTTTGTTCCCATATCTCAAACCGTTATGGTTTGAGAGATGTAACAAAATAAAGGTCTCCGCTCCCTCCCAGGTGTCCTCTGTATAGTGGACGTCATAAGTTTCTGCTTCTGGGACCAGAAGACGGCTCTTCAAGAGTGCTGTCATCGAGATATATAACTATAATTATTTAATCGTAATGGTCTACAATGTGTGCCTGGCTTGCAAGCACACGTTGTAGACCATACCGATGAAGTAATTATACCGAGATATCCAGATGACAGCGCTCCTGAAGAGCCGCCTACAGTCGGGCGACCTGGTTCTGCCTCTGACAGCTTTACAGCTCGTCAGGCAGAAAGGGGAGAGAGCGGAGACCTTTATTTTATTACATCTCTCAAACCATAACGGTTTGGGAATGAGGGCAGTAAGTATGTTTTAATTGCACCTATAAATTTGCATGTACTTTTATTTCGAGGTTACTATCCCTTTAAAAGCCCCATTTACATCCTTATGATGCAGCTGGCCTGCCCCAGAATTACTAAACGTTTCTTTTGGCTATAAATGGAAAGAGCTTCAATATCACCTACATGTTGTTTAAAGAAAACGAATAGGAGTTATTTAGATAGATAGATGAAGATAATAAAGGCGTGTCGTGCAGTCACTTCTTGTCCTACCCCTACAGTGCCTCGGCCACTTACTTTGCTAGGGTAAGTGGGCAACTGAGTGCCATGTAGTGTCAGTGAGTGGGGGAGGTAATTTAGGGATAAGTCTGTGAAAAGTTATTAATCTTTTAAGGACCAGGGGATGTGCAAGGCAGAAACCTCCAGTCCTTAACTAGCAGCAAACTTTTTTTTATGAAAAAATATATATTGCAGGGATTTTCCTATTGAGTAAAATAAGGGTACTCCCACTGCCGAGAGATTTATATTTCCACAGTTATTACAGTTTAAACCCATGTTTTTGTTTTTTTTTTTCTTACATTAGCAGTGCCCTCTAGTGGTTAAATTCGAATTAGATTTCCTGTTAGATTCTAATGGAGAGGAAAGTCAGAAAGTCAGAGACATACAGATCTCCATAGAATGTGATAGAGACTGCCTGTCACTTCCTGTCAGTTAGAACAATCAGGAAGTAAACACAGTAAATTCACTTCCTGATTATTTGAACTGCTATAAATTTAGAATAAAACATCTGACAGCGATGGGAGTGACCTTGTTTTATTCAGCAGGAAATGCTCTATAAAATGCGTGTTTTCATAAAAAAAAGTTTACTGCTCCTTTAAAGGATTAAGGTAAATTGGTGTCCCTATAAAAAAAGATCTGAGGAGTGAAGGCAAAGCCTGCAGAATGGGTGGAGAATCGTAGATAAAGAAGATTAAGGGAAAAGGCTGGGAAGAGTAAGTTCATGAATGACTTAAAGGAACAGTAAACTTATTTAAAATATATGTTCTAGGACTTTTCCTGAAAGGTGGGGGTTCTATTTAAAAGTTATTACAGCTCGACGTTATTATTATTATTTTTTTTTTTACTTAAAATGCAATTTTTAATTATTGCAACCAAGTGGTCCCTATTACCTTGTATGTAGGTGTCAATAACACCTGCTATCCCATACATCAGTGGTCCCCAACTCCTACATCAGGGACCACCAATAGGTCATGTTGTAAGGATTTCCCTGATTGTCCACTGGTGAGTCAACCAGCAGACGAGCCATTTACTTACATCACCAGTGCACAAGCAAGGAAATCCTAAAAAGGTATGGTCTGCTAAGCATCCTTGAAGACAGGGCTGGGAACCACTGCTCGGGATCATAGGTCTCTAGGATTTCCCTGCTTGTCCACAGGGGAGTTAATCAGAGGCTCAATCATTTCATTAACTCATCTTAAAGGGAAAGTAATGTTTTGCTATTAACCCTTTGAGTGCCAGAGAGGTAGAGAATGCATTGCAATGCGTTGCGTACTCCTCTGACACTCAAAGGGTTAAAGACACAGCCCATTAGGCTCCCCGGAGAACAGGACTTATAACCACTGCCATAGTGTAATATAAAAAAAATTGCCTTTGGGACACAGGTTTATTTAAAAAAAAACAAGTTTCAGTTATCATACCTTTTGAATGAAAAAAAAAAAAAACTCCTTGCAGTGGGAATGCATTTGTTCTACTCCCCCAAAAAAGCACCGTAAAATATTGTTTTCATTAAAACCTTTTACTGCTGAAAAAGTAATTAAAAGACATAATTAAATATAAATCTATGAATACACTTTAGATTAGTAACAGGTAGCCTGTTATTGGACAGCAATAGCCAGCAGGGGATAATGGAAGTTGTAGTCTAACAACAGCTAACTGCCTTGCCACAGGTTGCCTACTTTTACTGTAGATAGTGACACCTGTGGATGACTCCACCCCACCCCTTACCTGTGCTTGTACCGCCAGGTGAAAGGCTCCCCGTTTGAATGGCAACAAAGACCCATTGTGGTTCCTGGTTCCTTCAGGGAAAACCCAGACACGAACCTGTGAGAAATGGGGAGATGAGAGGCTGAAGAGGGGAAGAAAAAGAACCCTGAATTCCCTCATCTGTCCCACAACTCCCTCCTTTCTATTTATACACCCCGAATTCCAGGCTTGACCCCTTCCTGCTACCCCTTTTCATAAGCTAAGATTTATCAAAGTGTGAATTATAAAACCCATTTTTCTGGGTTTTGAGGAAAAGGTTGAACTTGATGAACCTGTGTCTTTTTTGCAACCTAATTTACTATGTTACTATGTATTTCCCAGTGTAGAATTATCAATGGGATTGTAATCATTTATCAGTGACTTGCTGGCATACCACATCAAAATCAATGAGATGCGAACCTCACATTCAGTGTACATGTAGGTGTATAAGGTCTACTCACACTCAGTTCCTATGTTCAAATGAAAAAGTGCAGCTAAAATGGTACTAAAATGTCATTATTAATTTCAGTCAGGTTTCAATGAGACAGTGTTACTTCTTATAATAATTAAAGGAAAAGAATACCACCAAATAACCCCCACTTACCTTACTACGGCCTCTATGTATATTGCCTTGCGCTTTGGTTTACAAGATCAGTCTTGAATGTTGTGTTCATGGGAGCCGACATGACAGTTGCCCACAGAACCACAGGATCCAAACTCTGCCCACAGCACAGAGTATTCTTAAAGGGATAGTAATACTTCATTTTAACTTTATTTTATTTTGTAGGCATTAAAAAAACATGAAGAATGATATAAGTCTTATCTCTGAAACCTTTATGGTTTAAGAGATATTCACAAACAAAGTATCCCCCCCCTGTTCAACCAGATCAGAAGGGAGATGCCCAGGTAGACTGCAGAGAGGGACTATCTTCAATTAAGATAATGGAAAAAGCTGAAAAACTTGTCAAGGGGGGAAGGGCTTTCATTGTTTTCATACAAAGAAAATTGTCCCCTTCTGTTATCTGTACTGTCATACAACCAGACTCACATCTGAGAAGAGATGGCTTACACTAGGTAAAAGGGGCGGGGAGGGGAACTTTGCTTGTGAATATCTCATAAACCATAAAGGTTTGAGAGATAAGACTTATATCATTCTTCGTGTTTTTTTAATGCCTACAAAATAAAATAAAGTTAAAACGAAGTATTACTATCCCTTTAAACATTTAAGCAGCAGAGGGGTGTGCCATTTTTTTTTTGCACATCCCTCTGTTAGTTAAAAGGTTAACGTAAGCTCATGCATTCTGCCTGCTTCAGTTTGAAGAAACTTCTAGCAACTGTCATGTCCCCCACAGTGAACCTGACATCCAGGACTGACTGAAGTAGTCTCTTGAAATGGTTCACTTTCCAAATGTCGCCCACTTTTGTTTGAATAACTAAGTGGCACATTAAACATGTGGCTGGCATGAAAAGGGCAACATGAGAATCTAGCCCGCATCAAAAGGGCGAGATTCTCATGTCGTGGGCTTAAGCGCTCATTTAAACAATTTAGACAAAACATCATAGACCTTGCTGCAGACTCACAGTATAAAATCTTGTTGCCAAAAAAATTATAGACCTGCCTAGAACGCGTATCACAGGCTATTACCCCATCTGTGTGTACTCCTGCTCTCCTTCCCTTCAGTGTCCTCACAGGATATTACCCCAGCTGTGTGTATTTCTGCTCTCCTTCCCCTCAGTGTCCTCACAGGATATTACCTCATCTGTGTGTACTCCCGCTTTCCTTCCCCTCAGTGTCCTCACAGGATATTACCCCATCTGTGTGTACTCTCGCTCTCCTTCCCCTCAGTGTCCTCACAGGATATTACCCCATCTGTGTGTACTCTCGCTCTCCTTCCCCTCAGTGTCCTCACAGGATATTACCTCATCTGTGTGTACTCCTGCTCTCCTTCCCCTCAGTGTCCTCACAGGATATTACCCCATCTGTGTGTCTTCCCGCTCTCTTTCCCCTCAGTGTCCTCACAGGATATTACCTCATCTGTGTGTACTCCTGCTCTCCTTCCCTTCAGTGTCCTCACAGGATATTACCCCATCTGTGTGTACTCCTGCTCTCCTTCCCTTCAGTGTCCTCACAGGATATTACCCCATCTGTGTGTACTCCCGCTCTCCTTCCCCTCAGTGTCCTCACAGGATATTACCCCATCTGTGTGTCTTCCCGCTCTCCTTCCCCCAGTGTCCTCACAGTATATTACCTCATCTGTGTGTACTCCCACTCTCCTTCCCCTCAGTGTCCTCACAGGATATTACCCCATCTGTGTGTCTTCCCGCTCTCCTTCCCCCAGTGTCCTCACAGTATATAACCTCATCTGTGTATACTCCTGCTCTCCTTCCCCTCAGTGTCCTCACAGGATATTACCCCATCTGTGTGTCTTCCCGCTCTCCTTCCCCCAGTGTCCTCACAGTATATTACCTCATCTGTGTGTCTTCCCGCTCTCCTTCCCCCAGTGTCCTCACAGTATATTACCTCATCTGTGTGTACTCCTGCTCTCCTTCCCCTCAGTGTCCTCACAGGATATTACCCCATCTGTGTGTCTTCCCGCTCTCCTTCCCCCAGTGTCCTCACAGGATATTACCTCATCTGTGTGTACTCCCGCTCTCCTTCCCTTCAGTGTCCTCACCCCATCTGTGTACTGGACACTGAGGGGAAGGAGAGCAGAAGCACATACAGATGGAGTAACCGCTTCATTACTTCCTGAAAGTTCCAACTGATAGAAAGTGATAAAGATGGCACTATAACATTCTAAGGAAAACTGTTGTCAGTGACTCACTTCTCCCATAAAATGCAATAGAACAAATGTCTGAAATTTGGCCAAATTTCCATGGCCTGAATGGTTATGGTGGAGCAGTTTCTACTGGAGTCTATGGGCAAGCTCTGGTCAGCTGACCATAAACCTTCACGGGATAGTGTAGCAACAGCACCACTCTAACATTTCAGGCCATGGAAGTACTGCAGCCAAACAAAGTAAGTTCAAGCTGATATAAAATCTGTCATCGGCGAAAGTACCTATGTTTTACTCAGTAGGATAAACCCTGCAATAACGCCCCACAAGAGGGTTAATCAGAGGCTCAATCATTTCATTAACTGACCTGTGCACATGCAGGGAAATCTTAAAGACACAGCCCAGTAGGCCATGGAGACTGTTGGTTCAATACTGTCAAAGTTGTAGTTCAAGAGTAATTGAATGATAAGTATCCCCCTCCTGTCCCTTTTACCGATGTAACACTGCTCACCTCAGAGCACCGAGACTGTCCGGATCGATCGCAGAGAGGGACAATCTTCAGTGAGAATAAGGAAAAACCTGTCAAGGTGGGCAGGGTTTTCATTGTTCGCACAGTAAGAAGATTGTCCCTTGTTGTGATCTGTCCGGTCAAGAGACCAGATTCCACATCTGAGGGGAGGTGTCTTACACTAGGTAAAAATGGGGGGGGGGGATACTTTATCATTCAATTACTCTTGAACTACAACTCTGACGGTATTGAACCAACACTCTCCATGGCCCAAATACTATGAAGATTAATTGTAGCTGCTGTAACTTAAGTAACTTACGTGTTACTATCACTTTAACCGAAATGTGTATATAGGACAGTCTACACATTCTTTAATAATGCAAGTGTATGACTAGATTTTAGGGACCTAAACTAAAATAGCTACACCTTACAGGTACTAGCTGGATGTATAGGATATTTAAAATTATACAACCCAGTTTCATTGTTATCCATTATTTTCAATGCAAAGCACTGGAGACATTTCTAGCATTCAATGGCTTAAAATATCTATTAAAATGAATGGCAATTTTCCTTTCCCCCTATAGTGCAGATGGTTTGTTCCAGAATTGAACCCCTTCACCTTGATGACTGAAGCTCCTAGTGCTATCATTCTGGAGCGAACCCTAAACCTTAGGGGTATCTTCTGAGGCCTGCTCGTCTTTAATCACCTGTCTTAACCCCAGTTATGCTTGAGACATCTCTGGTGCATTGCTTCACATGCATACGACATATCACTGGCATCCCTGGGGTTAAAATCCTTCCAAAAGAAACACAACTCGCCCCCCCCGCCCTATCACATCCCCTCGTGTCCATCCCGTGCCCCATATTCTCACGTCCTCTTTCAGCATGGTCTCTGCTGCCTCTGTCATGACGCTGATGGCGTCATCCGTTTTCTTGCGGTTGATAAAGATGACTCCCGCCAGCCAGCACGCCAGCCCAGCAGTGCCAGCATACATCAACTCGCGCTTTGCAATGGGCACACAGCGACCAGGTAAGATCTCCATCATCCCTTGGAGTCAAGGAGAAACAAACTTAAGCAACAGTCTAATAATTTAATGGGTAAATGTTCGCTTATTTTGTTTAATAGAAGGACTTCCCTAGGTAGGAGTACATTAAACAGCAGTCAGGTATCAATCTATCTACTGTCCTTTGTTCCCTGCCAGACACACACAGGAGACACAGCCAGAAGGAGTTCTGTTCATTTCTCCCTAATACTGAATATCCCACAACTGGAGGAGGTGATTTTGAAAGGAGTGGTGAAGCAGTTTTGGCTGCTACTGTCAAAATGAATGCAGGAACTTCACCACTCAGCAATTGCTTTGCCATCTCTTACTGCCCCTTCCCCAGGCATGTGAAGGGGTTATTTAGACAAGAGTGGTAGGTGGGGCGAGCCCCCCTGCCCACTATTGTTCATGTCACTGCAGGAAAATAGTCTTACCCTACTGACACCTGCAGACCCCCGCCACCCTCATGCACCATCCACCCACAATACCAATATACCATCCAATCACTGTCAACAGACACCCTCATGCACCATCCACCCGTAACACACAAGCAACATCCACATGCCACTGGATGCATGCTTTGCCTGAAGACCCACATATTTCAGGCAAAGCTTTGTCTGCAAGGACCTGCATGTAGCACTCAAAAGCACAGCCCCCTCAACATACAGTAGCCCATGCAATATAGAAAGAGCACTGTACACCAAAGCAACTCCTATCACTGTTATGGAGGGGCAGGTGAACTGGACACAAACAGGAAGTCTGTGGCTCAAAGCCACATAGCTTCCATTTAAAAGGCAATTATCAGGTTTGACCAAGTTTGCTCCTATGTGAACAGACATTAAAGGGATAGTAATACTTCGTTTTAACGTTATTTTATTTTGTAGGCATTACAAAAACATGAAGAATGATATAAGTCTTATCTCTCAAACCTTTATGGTTTAAGAGATATTCACAAGCAAAGTATCCCCCCCCCTGTTCAGTCAGATCAGAAGGGAGGTGCCCAGGTAGACTGCAGAGAGGGACAATCTTCAATTAAGATAAGGGAAAAAGCTGAAAAACTTGTCAAGGGGGGGGAGGGCTTTCATTGTTTTTATACAAAGAAGATTGTCCCCTTCTGTTATCTGTCTGGTCATACAACCAGATTCACATCAGAGAAGAGATGGCTTACACTAGGTAAAAGGGGTGGGAGGGGGAACTTTGCTTGTGAGTATCTCTTAAACCATAAAGGTTTGAGAGATAAGACTTATATCATTCTTCATGTTTTTTTAATGCCTACAAAATAAGATAAAGTTAAAACGAAGTATTACTATCCCTTTAAGAAGTCCAGGGCTGCACTGTGCAGCACCAAAACAGCTCGTATCAGTTGTTCAGGGGGGGGGTCAGGGGAGTGCCCTCAGTCATACCTGAGAGTTGTGTACTCATTCCCTATAGACCAGTTCTGTTGGGCATTCAAGTCAAACAGTCAGTCTATGGGATCCTGCGTCAGGACAGGAAACTGGACTGTGAGACCTCAGTATTGCATTTCACTCTCTTATCATTTGGTCAGCAAGGCAGCATCGGCGGTCTCTTTTCAGACCCTGTGGTGCTCCCCTGTTAATCTGCTGGGGCTCACAATGCAGCTCTGGTTTCATCAGCAGGTCTGATCCCCTGTTGGTAGGGCACTGTCCTTGGGATAGCTGCCCTGTAAAGGTGCCTTGTGGAGGGCCTCAGTGCACTTGTTTGTTTCAAAAGGTTTGATTGGCATCTCAAGTGTTTGTGCGATAATGTCTGTGAACTGTTGGAGTACGATAACAGGGGTGGCACGAATTTCACTATCATAATGGCTTTTTCATGCAGGTGACAGAACGGCAGCTGCCCCCTGCTACAGTTCTGTTTCCCATGTTCTGAACTGACATTTCTTCTGCATTTCCCCTTTGACCCATCACTGACAGATGGCAAACATGAGCACAAGCTGAATGTAATTGGCCGTCACCCATGTGAGTCAAGTCATTCTTTGGACGGATATTGCAAACTCCAACATCATTTGTGTACAAAATCTGACATGCCTCATAGGCCATCCTGCAGATCTGCCCTGCTGCATCTTTTCTAAATTATATGTGGACACAATATAGATGCAACTTGTTGGGCTTTAGTGCATTTATGCAAGGCAACATTTGCCCTCGGTAAAGACCCCAAAACTCAACAGCTCCCCTTTTAGCACAAGTGACTTAAAAAAATTCACCACCACTACGTTGGTGTCGTACTGTGTTGATGAGGTCTAAATGCTTTAGATATGGTTATTCATTACTTAATGCACAAAAATGTAATCAAACAAAACCTGTCTGCCGCTGTTCTCTTACCAAGCAGATCCAGTGAGCTCTGGTGATTTGACACAACAACATACGGTTCTTTAATGTTGAAATTCTCCCAGCCCCGAACCTCAATCTTTATTCCATACAGATACTTGATGTGCAGAAGCATGAACCGTAGCACTCTGGGAGAAAAAGCATGGATTAAGAAAGATATGGGAAGCTTTCAGGAAAGAAAAGGCAGGGAGCAACCAACAGAAATAGGCAGAGGCAGGAGGGAACAGAGATAAAGGTGGCTATCAAAATAAGACAGGTTGCTGGACACACAAGAGAGACAGCGAGCAGGTTCAAAGCAGTGGGCACAACAGATAAAGGAGCAGTGTGCAAGATTTGCAGTGGACACATTTGTGCAAGTTGCAGAGGAAAAGCACATTCAAGCAAATATAAAAGGCATGAACACTTCAGATAATGGGACCAAACACATTCAACAGAGAGACACGAAGGGTTGCCCTCAAAAAGTCAAGAGTGTGCCCTAGAGAGTGCAAGAGGCCGAGAGCAATGTCTCAGGAATTAGATGCCTAGCCTGAGAGACTAGAAAGGTGAGAAGGAGAGGCAAGCAAATCAAACAAAGGTACATGAGTGGGCCAATTTAGAAAAGATAATGGGTGAGTAAGGTTTTGACAAAACAGTGTATGGACACAGGAGGAACAGGGAAGACACAGGCAAACAACACAGCAGGGAACATGAACCAAATGACAACAGGAAGTATCAGAGAGATAAACACGGAGGGGCAAGTGGCCAGGTAGATACTAGAACATAGTTGGGCAACAAAGTCCTTCAGCAGTAGCTGGACTACAGTTCTTATGATCTTCAGCTGGCCAGTGAACATTGAGGGTGATGGATGCCATAGTCCAATTACAGATACCAGTCATCAGTAATGCAGATTGGTGAGTAATCACAACAAAGTAGCGGACATGTGAATGACAACAGTGTCTGAGAGGACTCACTTCATGTTCTCCACGTTGCGCCCCCTTACAGCACATATAGGAATTGCCAGTATGGCCAGGGTTAGGATCCACCCGTTGTAAAACGCCATCTTGCAAAAGTACTTGAAGGAGACGCTCCATTCGTACAGGAGAGGAAAAGCCACCAGACAGACCACTAGAACCCACTGCGCCACAGACAGCTCCATTGCACCTACGAGAAATAAAGAGAGACAAAGGGTGAACTGGGAGAATAGAGACAGGAACTAGTGGAAGAGAGACAGTGCATGGAGATAGAGAGTCAGTGAAACACACAGGGATCCCCTATGTAAACAGTGAATGGTAGAGACAGTCAGGAGATGGGCAGAGTCCAATGTGATGTCTCAGTACAGAGCACTCTCTCCTTTACAAACACACTGCCCTGAACATTGTGTCTCGCACTCACCTTTGTACACAGTTCTGTTTTCTCCGTCTGTTTCTTCCCTTTACACACAGTTAATAACCATTTCAGTGCCATAGGGGTATGCAAGGCATTCACATCATTCTGGCACCAGCTCCATTTTGTAAACCTTGGCTACGATCTTTATCCAGGTTCAGAAATGACAGTATATATTTCAGTGGTTTGCAATTTCTGTAGTGGAACTTCAGCAACCAAATCTTTTAACCCCTTGAATGCTAAAGAAGTCTCCAACACATTGCTTCACAATCAGTTGGAGACCTATCGTTCAAGGGGTTAACCGTTTGAGTGACAGAGGGCTACGCAACACAATGCGCCTTGCGTACCCCTCTGGCACTCAAAGGGTTATCACAGTGTCAATATTAACCCTGCATGTGTCAGTTGGGGTGCCCAATGCAAATATGTGAATGCCAATATCAGCAAAATAAAGCAACACTTACACCTCCTGCTATTAACCCCCCATTTACTTTATCCTGGGAGGAAAATCCAACTGGCCTCTACGTATCAATTCTGACTGGAATTGTTCCTTAGCAATAACCCTTTGAGAGCCAGAGAGGTATTCAACGCATTGCAACACCAAGCGTGGATATGTGCCTGCCACTCAAAGGGTTAATCTTGAATAAGTACTGGATATCATGACCAGGGTAGGTGGGCATGATTCTGTGTTGCAGGATTCCAGGACCTCAAACTCCTCCCACTGAACAATTCTTAGGAAGCATTCACTGGGCGGAGTTTGGGGTCCTGAAACAAAAAGCAACTTACTGCAGTGCACTTTTTTTTTCCTCAGTTAGTGAAAGTTCGCACATTTTTAGTGAATGAGTTTCATAAAAGTGGGTGTGGCTAAAACATCCGCCGTTTTGTTATAGAATTAGCAACTGCGCATAATTCAGCAAAGCAATTAGCACACGTTTTCATATGTCTGGCTAAGTTTGCCGGTAATTTAGGAGCATGTGCTGTTCAGTATCGAGGCTTTAAATAATAAAGTTTTTCTCAGAGTCTCTTATATGATTTTTACAACAGGCAGCGCTAAGCTTAATAACTTACAGTTCTGTAGTTCAAAAGATATTCAAGCTGAAATGATCCCCCCTCCCGCACCTTCAGGCCGATTCCCCTTAGAGCTGCAATCCGGTCGTGGGATTGGACGGATGCAGTGAGTGACAGCCTTCACTCAGTAAGTATATGGAAAACCCTGTCCCCCTTGACGAAAGAGGGCAGGATTTTCCTTTTACTTACTGAAGATTGTCCCTCACCGCTCTCCATCCGGACAGAATTGAGAGGCAGCGTGAAGCAGGGAAAGGGGTTGGAGAAGGATCCTTTTGGATTGAATAGCTCTTTAAGTAAGTTATTAAACTTAACACTTCATGTTATGAAAACAATATAGAAGACTTGGAGCAAAACCTTATTATAGACATTGCTATCCCTTTAAAGGGATAGTAATACTTAAAAATAATTTTATTTGATATTGTAGCCCTTAAAAAACATTAAAAATGATATAAGTCTTACCTCCCAAACCTTTATGGTTTGGGAGATATTCACAAGCAAAGTTTATCCCTGAGTGACGTCACCGTTCTAGCTCTCAGATTTGGAATCCGGTCCTGGGACCGGCTGCGGGCTCTCCAGAAGTGCCGAGATCACAATCTTTAAAAATAATTTCTTCATTGGAATGGTCTACAAAATGTGCATGCAAGCCAGGCACACTTTGTACACAGTTCCAATGAAGTAGTTCTTTTTAAAGATCGTGAACTCGGCACTGCTAAAGAGCCAGTTGATCTGTGGACCGGATTCCAAATCTGTCCACTAGATGGCAGACTTGGCTGAAACAGCCAGGAAAAGGGAACTTTGCTTTATTTTACTTGTGAATATCTCCCAAACCATAAAGGTTTGGGAGATAAGACTTACATCATTTTTAATGTTTTCTTAAGGGATACAATATCAAATAAAATTATTTTCAAGTATTACTATCCCTTTAATAGGTTTCTTACATCAAAATGTGAGCAATTGCAAATAGCACATACAGTTATGGCTTTTATAAAATAGCAAATGCTCCCTTACGCTCTGTTGGTATTTCTAATAAGACATTGCAATCTGATTTTGTTTACATGCGGAGGCGGTATGTATAACCACTGCAGCACCCTCTGACCAAGTGGGGGCCCTAAGCAGCCATTTATTCTGCTTATATTGTAGAGCCACCACTGGTAGCAGTCCCCTTCTACAATTCTGTCTCCTGTGTTGTGGACTCTCGTGTATATCTCATCGTAGGAGTGGTGTGGCCACATGAGCGCCAGCCGTTCACTGAATGTGGCCATAAGCATTGCAACCTCCAAAATTACCTGTGTAAGAAGTCTGCCATTGGCCTCGTAGGCCTTAGTGCAGATGTGTCCCCACAAGACATTACTGCATTCCTGGGTGATAAGCACAATAAAGATGCAGCTTGCTAGACTTTGTTATGCTCATGCAAGGAGATAATTGCCTGTGCGATAGGCACCAAAGTCCAGCAGCTTTCTATCCATTATGTACGCCATAACCAATGCTGCGTTGGATATTTTCTCTCTACAGAGGGATTTACAGACAATGTCCGATTGGGCAAACACATGGAATATGAAGTTTAATGTGGGGAAGTGTAAAGTCATGCATTTGGGAGGAAACAATCCCAAGGCTACTTATAAACTTAATGGAATCATTTTAGGGGACTCGTTGCTAGAGAAAGACCTGGGTATCCTTGTCAACTACAAACTTGGAAACAGTGACCAGTGTCAAACAGCAGTAGCAAAGGCAAACAAAGTCCTGTCTTGCATAAAAAGAGGTATCGAAGCAAGAGTGGATAACATTATTTTGCCATTGTACAAATCATTGGTAAGACCTCACCTTGAGTATGCAGTGCAGTTTTGGGCACCAGTTCTGAAAAAGGATATACTAGAACTAGAGAGGGTACAGCGGAGAGCAACAAAATTAATTAAGGGAATGGAGGACTTGACGAATGAGGAACGACTAGACAAACTTGGTTTATTTACTCTAGAGAAAAGACGACTAAGAGGAGACCTTATCACTTTGTACAAGTATATGAGAGGTCAATACAAGGATCTCTGCTATTTATTCCAAAGCCTGATCAGATGACCAGGGGACACCCCTTGTGATTAGAGGAAAGGAGGTTTAGACTTCAGCAGAGGAAGGGTTTTTTTAAGGTAAGGGCTGTTAAATTGTGTAATTCATTGCCCAGGGAGGTGGTTATGGCAGATACAAGGGATACATTTAAGAGAAGATTAGATACATTTCTTTCAAAAGGGAACATACAGAGAGATACTGTTATTAGTAGGCTGATCAGGAAGGTCTGATAAAGACTAAATTTAATTGGTAGCAGGAAAACTATAAAATTATCAATCAATGGGGGTATGAGGCGAAGGTTGAACTTGATGGACTTGTGTCTTTATTCAACCTAATTTACTATGTTACTATAACTACAGTTCTTTTCCCGTTCAGTTTCCTCAGCCACGCTACGATTACAGCAGGAACACACAGTTTTCACAGTGGCAACAGATACAAAGAGGAAAACACTATCCACTACAGCACAATGAACTCCTTCATGCTTAAAGTAATAGTAATGTTTCACAAAAAGCAGCTCAGATTAATCTTCATAGTATATAGAAACATAGAATTTGACGACAGATAAGAACCATTCGGCCCATCTAGTCTGCCCAATTTCCTACTGTGTAAAACACACAACCTCAAACCTTTTTTTGGTCCTTGGTCTTTTCTTATGTTAAGGACCGCCTTATGCCTATGCAATAAAAGCAGCTCCAAATAATCTTCATAGTATTTGGGCCATGGAGAGCGTTATTTCAATGCTGTCAGAGTTGTAGCTGAAGAGTAATTGAATGATAAATGATCCCCCTCCTGCCCCTTTTACCTAGTGTAAGCCTCCTCCCCTCAGATATGGAATCTGGTCCACAGACCGGACAGATCGCAGCAAGTGAGAACAATGAAAACCCTGCCCCCCATGACAGGTTTTTCCTTATGATCACTGAAGATTGTCCCTCTCTGAGATCCATCCGGACAGTCTTGCTGTTCTGAGGTGAGCGGTTTTTCATCAGTAAAAGGGACGGGAGGGGGAAACTTTATCATTCAATTACTCTTGAACTACAACTCTGACAGTATTGAAATAACACTCTCCATGGCCCAAACACTATGATGATTATTTGGAGCTGCATTTATTGTGAAACATTACTATCCATTTAATGCTTCAACCATTACAATTCAGGTATATTAACTGACTGAGTTCCAGATTAATGTCTAGTACGCTGAACTCCCTTCAGATTCTCAAAGGGTTAAAGATGACCTTCAATTAAAATGCAGCTACCAGCCTCCTCTTCCATTAACCATGTCACTGCCAGAGAGATGACCAACATTCCCCACCCCTCTGGCACTGAATGGGTCAAAAATATCCTTGCCGACGCTCATACATCTGATTTTTTTTTTTTTTTTTTTATAACCTTTTGAGTCCCAGAAGGGTGGCCATCCCACTACACTCTCCTCCAGCACACAAAGGCTTGATATAATTTACATGTGATGGTCTTCTGCACAGGAGATGCCATGTGTCTTTTGCTAATGCTTATATAATCCCTTGGCCTTGTTCTTTGATCAGTCAAGAGTGAGAAGCCGTACCTGAGGCATGATCAGAGATAAGATGGCATTATCTTGGCACTAAGTAACTAAGTCCCCTAATCTTGCCTGGGCTGTGCCACTGTGTGACTCTCCTCCCTGTAACATGTCCAGCAATTGAATGTGACTTAGGTAACGCTTCCCCCCCCCCCGTGCTCTGTACAAACAGAGGCTGAGTAATTCTGGAGCAAACAAACTGCACTATAGGGAACAAAAACATTTTTCACAGATGGGGATTTTTAAAGTGATAGTAATACCTCTATTAAAGGGATAGTATTACTTCAAAATGACTATCCCTCATATTGTAGCCCTTAATAAACTGAGTTAAATGACACCAGCAGCATCTCTCAGACCTTTATGGTGTAAGAGATAGCCGCTTTCAAAGTTTCCTCTCCCCTGCTGTCAGCGTTCTGCTGCCAGCAGGGAAATCCGGTCTCTGAATCAAGAGGAGGCTCTTCAGCAGAGCCGATATCTCGTTATGGAAGGAAAAATTATTCATTGAAACAGTCTTCTACGTGTGCTTGGTAACCAAGCTCACGTAGAAGACTGTTTCAATGAATCATTTTTCCTTCCATAACGAGATATCGGCTCTGTTTAAGAGCCTCCGCCTGTCCCGGGACCGGATTCTCCTGCTGGCAGCAGAACGCTGACGTCAGGGGAGAGGAAACTTTGAAAGCGGCTATCTCTTACACCATAAAGGTTTGAGAGATGCCGCTGGTGTCATTTAACTCAGTTTATTAAGGGCTACAATATGAGGGATAGTCATTTTGAAGTAATACTATCCCTTTAAAGTTGATGCCACAGAGTCTTCTATTCTTTTTTGTAACACATAGTAACATAGTAAATTAGGTAAAAAAAAAAAAAGCACAAGTCCGTCAATTTCAAACTTTGCCTCATAACCCAGAGACATGAGAATTATATAGCTTTCCTGCTGCCAAATAAGTTAGTCTTTATCAGAGCTATATTTCATTACTTACAGGTTTGTAGTTCAAGAGTTATTCAAGCTGCCCTCCTGCCCCTTCTGGCCACCTCCCATTAGATTTGGAATCTTGTTAAGGGATAGTAATACTTCATTGTTTACTACCCCCCCTCTTGCAGCTCTTAAAAATCGGAATTAAACAAGACCAGCAGCAGCTCTCAAACCTTTATGGGAGAGAGATCTGCATTCAAAGTTCCCTCCCCCCTGAATTCAGCTGTCTAGCTGAGAGCAGGGGAATCCGGTCAGTGAGCAAGCGGCAGCTCTGCAGCAGTGCTGTGATCCTGTTACAGAAATGGAAATCCTTCACTGAAATGGTCTTCTGTGTGTGCTTGGTTTGCAAGCACACGTAGAAGACCATTTCAGTGAAGGATTTCTGTTTCTATAACTCAATGCCGCCACTTACTCACGGACCAGATTCCCCTGCTGTTAGCTATAACTCTGACATCAGGGGAGCGAGAACTTTGAATGCGGATATCTCTCAAAGCATAAAGATTTGAGAGCTGCCGCTGGTCTCGTTTAATTCCGATTTTTATGGGCTACAAGAGGGGGGGTAGTAAAAATGAAATATTACTATCCCTTTCAGTCAGTAAGTATAAGGAAAACCCTGTCCAGGGCCGGCGCCACCTATAGGCGAGGTAGGCGCCAGCCTAGGGCGCACAAGTACTGGGGGCGCGGGCAGCAGCGGAGAAGAGCTGCGCCCGCACCCACAACACGGGAACGCAACACAGTCAGGTCTGTGTTGCTACTGCGCTCCCTCATCGCAGTCACTCTTTAGTAATGCAGAGTGTGCTGGGAGTCATGATCTCCCGGCGTGCTCTGCATTACTGAAGAGTAGACAGCGCGGGAGCTACAGGTATGTGATGGGGGGCAAGTTGGAGCTGAGGGGGCATAGTGGAGCGGATGGGTGCAAGTTGGAGCGGATGGGGGGAAAAGTGGAGCTGTTGGGGAAAGTTGGAGCTGATGGGGGGCAAAGTGGAGCTGATAGGGGCATGTTGGCGCTGAGGGGGCATAGTGGAGTGGATGGGGGGCAAGTTGGAGTGGATGGGGGGCAAGTTGGAGCTGAGGGGGCAAAGTCGAGCTGGTGGGACAAAGTGGAGCTGGTGGGGGCAAGGTGGAGCTGGTGGGGCAAGAAAAGAGGTGGGGTATAAAGGGGTGGGACACAAGGGGCGGCAAAAGTAGGTTTTGCCTAGGGTGGCAAAAATCCTTGCACCGGCCCTGACCCCCTTTGGGGAAGGAGGGCAGGATTTTCGTTTTGCTAACTGAAGAGCTCCATCCGGACCAGACTGAGAGGCTGAGTGACACAGGGAAAGGGGCGGGAGGGGGATCCTTTTAGCTTAAATAGCGCTTGAACTACAACACTGTAAGTGATGAAATATAGCGCTACACTATACAAAAAAAAGCAATGACTTGAACATCAACTTTAATAGAAGTATTATCATCACTTTAACCATCTGACTGCTAGAGAAAGGTCTTCAAGGCATTGTGAAGGGGTTAAAAAGTCCCATTTAAATCCATGGGTGTTTTCAGTTGTCACCTATGCAGTTAGTTTGATCCACAATCGCTCCTCCGTTCTACAGTGTATAAAGCCTTCAGGGAGTCATCCAGGAATCTAAAGAAGAGAACTTTGGACTAAACCAACTTAATCATAGGGGACAAATTAAAAGTCCCCCAAATTCCCATGGATTTAAATGGAGTTTTAACCCCGCTGAATGCTAGAGAGTTCTCCAACGCTTCAATAAAGTGCTAAGGGACATTATGCACAAAAGACACAAGGAACGATTCTGGGACAATCTATGTGTACCATAGGGGAGAAATTAAAATTGCCAGTGATTAAATAGTGCTTTTTAACTCCTTGAATACTAGAGAGGTCACCAACTCATTGCTTTTGCAGTGTGCTGGAGACCTCTCACGCAATCAAAGAGTTAAACGTCCCATTTAAATCAATGGGAATGATTATGTGTGTCCATGCTACAGATGGTGTGTCCCAGAACTGCACTAGTTCGGTTCAGTAGATCGACCTCTCTGTCTCTTTGACCTTAGCCGACCCTCACCCTCAGGCTTTAAAGTTCAGCCTCTCCGTAATCTGTCACTGCGGGAGCTGTATATGGAGGGCACTGGGTTCAACTGTGAAGTACAAAGAGGCATCTTTAGGTGCAAAGTGTGTACGTTTTCACCGGCTTCAAGACTATTAACCCCCTGGATGCTAAAGAGTTTATCACATTGCAGAGCAATGCTTTGAAAACATCTCTATCACCCAAGAGGTTAAAGTCAACTACCAGCTTTCAGGATCATTCAATTTCTTTATTTAAAAGGGATAGGAATGTGTTGATATTAAGGCAAAATTGATTATTCAATATACTTTACCTTTCTATTTGTCCATAACGATGTAGTTTTTATTTTAAAATGTCCCCCTTGCTCCCCTTTCCCATACATCACTCTGCCATTCATCAGGTCTGAAAGCCGGTCGCTTCACCTGACAGATCTCAACGAGGGACAATCTTCCTTCAAATCGATATAAGGAAAAACCTGTTCCTTTATACGGACACAAGTTTGTCCTTCGTCGCAATCCATCCGGAGCGGCTTGCTGTTCTGAGGGAATTCAGCGTGACATATGAAAAATGGGTGGGGAGGGGGACACTTTATAATAAAATAAAAAAAACAAACCAAAAAAAAAAAAAAAAAAAATGAAGACTGCAACATTATGGACACTTAGAAAGGTACACTTCGTTATAAAAAAGTATATTAAATAATCTACCTTGTCTTAGTATTAACACATTACTATCCCTTTAAATTTCAGCCTCTCCGTAATCTCAGTCACTATTTCTCCTGTACTCTGACAGCAGACGCTGCAGGAGCTGTATATGAAGGGCACAGAGTGCAACTGTGAAGTACAAAGGGACATTTTTAGGTGCAAAGTGTGCTTGTTTTCACCGGCTTCAAGTCTATTAACTCCTTGGATGCTAGAGAGTACTTTATCACATTGCAGAGCAATGCCCTGACAATATATCTGTCATTCAAGTGATTTAAGTAGGCCTGTCACCTACCAGCTTTCAGGATCATTCCATTTCTTTATTTAAAGCGGAACTACTACCTCTGATAAAATTTGGCCCAAATAAATACCCATCTGGCGCCTAGCTGCTCAATAGCGCTAGTCGCCAGAATTATTACCTGGTTATTGAGAGTTATACACTGTTTCCGGACTGACAGGCAGGACAGAGCACAAACATCTTTCCATAGTGACGTCTGCTCGCCTGCGCTGTCAGTGCCTTTTGGAGCCAAATGGCTCCTAGCAACGCCTCCTAGAGCAGACTGGGACTGACAGCGCAGGCGTCACTATGGAAAGATGTCTGCACTCCTTCCTGCCTGTCAGTCCGGAAGCAGTGTAGAATTCTCAAAAACCAGGTAATATTTCTGGCGACTAGCGCTATTGAGAAGCTATTCGCCAGAAGGGTATTTATTTGGGTGAAATGTTATCAGGGGTGGTAGTTCTGCTTTAAAAGGGATAAGAATGTTTAGATATTAAGGCAAGATTGATTATTCAATACACTTTTTTTATAACGAAGTGAAACTTTCTAACCGTCCATAACGTTGTAGTTTTCGTTTTATTTTAAAGTGGCCCCCTCCTGTTGCCCACCACTACTCTGCATCCTCGATCACTGCCCCATCTCCAGACCTGAATGTACTGGGCCTTATGTTCAAAAGAGAACTGGACTGACACAAATCAACCCTACCATAGGGCAGACATTAACACAGCCGCAGTCTTATTGATGGAAACCTGGTTTTTAAACCCTAAAATGCTTAAGACATCTCGTTGGATTTACAGCCCCATTTAAACCAACATGAATGTTTATTAGTCCCCTATGGTGCAGTGTGTGTGACCATGCATTGTCCCGTCCTTGTGCTGCACCACCGAACCTTTGTAAGACTCAAAGGGTTTATATGCACAAAAATTTGCAATTCTGGGATAACCAAACTTCACCATAAGGAACAAATAAAAACCCCTCTGACTTCAAATGGGGCATGTAACCAATGTGTTGCATACCCCTCTGGCACTCAAAGGGTTAATCCCTGGAGTGCTTTGGACATCTCCCATGCAAGTCAACTGGGAACTCTGTGAATGTTCCCTTCTTCCCCAATGATGAATTTGACTTGCCCCAGTATCCACTTTCATTGTATCAGTGTCCGTGTGTGCGTGTGTTCCATTTCCTGACTCTGCGCACTAATGAGGACTTACCTGTCACAGCGCTAGCCAATGGAGAAGCAGCTTTGACGACATTTGAGGACATCACCTGATTCTCAGCAAGAAATCTGTGGGAGATACATGTATATATATTCTTACCAATCATAAGTCTGAGATGATATATATATTTTATATACATACAGGCATAGCTGAGAACTCTCAGGGTTTGACCTTGAGACTCAGGGTTTTGACCCATATCTCAGGGTGAAGGTACAAATTCTCAGGGTGAGAACGCTCAGTGTGACCGACTATGCGATATGCCCCAATTAAATGTTTCTTTAGTCTCTAAATTGGTGCCATTGATACCAGGAATGCAGAGTGTCTTATGTGTGCTCCTAGACAACTATTGGGGCATCTCTTGATTGGATCAAGCAAGGACATAATCACCAAGAATATATATTATTGGAAACTTTAAGAGCTAATATTTACAAGATCTCAGGGTCAGCTAATTTTGAAAGTTCCCAGCTATGCATATTGATCTGGGAAAATATCCCTGAGATTTCCTAATCAGGGAGGAAAAAGTGACTAAACCAACCCATGACAAACCTTTTGCCTCCTCTTACACCTCTAAATATTTGAGCTTGCCAAGAAAAGTTCAGCTGTTTAATTTAGTTTGCATTAATGTTCCTCAAACATGGTTATTTTTTACTAACATTTCCACATTTATGGTCAGTAGAGCTTACAATCAACAGGGAAATGTTCATACCTTGTAATCGATACTACAGCCGACCAATGTAGTGTACAATAAACAAATACTGAATCAGAGATTACAATCAATAGGGAAACAATCAGAAACTGCAATTTGTAGGAGAACTGGCCTACATTGTATACAGTTCAGATTCAGATTAAATCCTAGAGTTTGCACTTAATAGGTTAATTGACCCACCACAGCTTGCACTCTATAGGTGAACTGACCCCACAGCTTACCTTACAGATACAGACTGAATGTTAGAGATTGCAGTTTATAGAACTAAGCCATATAGCTTATGGTTAACACTAACTGAGTCAAAGAGCTTGCAGTCAAGAGGAAACCTGAACTCTCTGCTTTTATCCAACAGAACAGACTCACATAATTTACTATATGTGTACAGACTGAATTGCAGAGCCAGCAATCAACATGGAAACAAACATTCAAGCTTGCAGTTTCATAGAAACTGACCTACATAGTTTACAAAAAGAAACAGACTGGATCAAAGGAGCCCTCATTCTACAGAACTAACACACACACAAACACACACACTGTTTACAGCAGGGCTTAAAATATGAAGTTCTTTGCTACTATCCAGACCTGAAAAGTTACTCGCCACTTCAAGCCATAAGATACCCACCAGGGCTGAATTTCTACTTGCCAGGGCTAAATTTTCACTCGCCATTGGCTAGTGGCGAGTGGAAATTTTGAGCCCTGGTTTACAGTATAGACTGAAAGTATTAGTTTTTAATTCCCCAGTTATTCCGTATATCTGTACAGTTTCAACAGCATGTACAATGCAATGTGACCGTTAGAGACGTAGGGGCAAGTCTATCAAGGAAATAACCTTATGAAGGCAGAAAGCCCAGATTTATGTCTCCGCTTAACCCTATGCATTGTGTACTCCTCTGGCACCCAAAGGGTTACGTTTTAGCAAAGTAGCTGTGGCTAACTGATAAATAGTCCCAGATTTCCTTCTGCAGCAAGTGGCTGCCAAATGGAAAGTCTCACACCTCCCTGGCACTCACGGGGTTAACCCCCCACACACACACACACACACACACACACCACCACCACCATTTTAACCCTTTGAGTGCCAGGGGGTACACAAAACAATGCGTTGGGTACCCCTCTGGCTCTCAAAGGGTTAATCAATGGAAATGTTTATTTCTCACCCTGTACTGCAGTTGGTCTACCCAGAATTGCTCCATCTTCCCATTCTTGTACCGACTGCTTAAAAGGGACATGTACACCCCCATACCAATGTATTTAATAACACAGCTGATCAGGAGGGAAAAAAAAAAAAAAAAAAGACGTCATTGCATCAATTTCGATGCCACATTTTCCTTGTTGATCCAGAGGAAGGCTAACAAATACCCAATTGAAGACATTTTCAATTACGGCCCAAACAGATGAAAATAAACCATTAACCAAGGGATAACCAACGCATTGAGAAGCAAAGTGTAGGATACCTTTCTGGCACTTGAAGGATTAACCCTTTGAGTGCCAGATGGGTGCGGAACACATTGCAAAGCAATGCGTTCCGTACCCCTCTGGCACTCAAAGGGTTAAAAGCGCAGATGGTTTACTTTCATATTACACCTATGTGAGGCAACATAAAACTCCCTTAATAAATACTGACTAGGAATTGGTGTAAATGTAAAAATAAAATGAATGATGAAAAAAAAAAAAAAAAATCATTGAGAACACTTACTGGACAGACACAGCTATCTTACACAGCACCACTGCAGTAACCTTTCAGTGTAACAAAAAGTATGGGTCAAGAAGAGCTGCAGCAGCTCCGGCTCAGTCAAAACATCCTTCAAGTATTTCAGAGAGTCCTCATCCTTTTTTGACGCCTTGTCCTCAAGTAGAAGCCCCAGAGCAGGAAAGCATGTGACTACACAACTGACTCACTATGTGTGTTGCATGGCATATTGGGTCAGAAGGGCGAGGATTGGCACTTCTTAATGAAGGTGTGTGATGGGCAAGCAGTAGCTCTATCAGGTGTGGGAAGGAGAAACCACAGCCAACACCTCTGCCAGGGTAGAGTGGCTGCCTACCTGCCTGACACACTGTTGGATACAAGAAATTAACACTTGCCAGCCTGGAACACTTTCACACTGGCACAGCTTCCTGTTTGACCATAACAACTCCTAAACGCAGACCCTCTCAGAAGCATTTGATT